>ML791455.1:96986-107411 GCA_009831015.1 Picea engelmannii
CATCTAGCAATATGTTATAGTCCCCTTCTTGTTTTTTGAAGAATAGATTCCCAAATGGTCTAATATAATGAGACCTTAGTAGAAACCATAAGGTATATAACAAGAAATCATATAAATTAATGTCCAAATTACCAAATATTAGTGTAGAGGAGTGATAGTCATTTATTTAGTCATTTTTGTTTGTGTGACTAATTATTTAGTTGTGTTTTTTACCCGATGATCAAATTAGTCATTTATTTTAGTCGTTTATAGTTGTGTTGCAAAAATTAGTAGAATTTAGTCATTTTTAGTTGACTTGACTAAATGTTTTAGTCACGTAGTCATTTATTTGCCAAATTATACTAGTGATAGAAGTTGGTTTACTTCTTATCAATAAACTAATGGTGGAGTTGTTCTTATGGGTAATAATAATCATTGTAAGACTATTCGAGTTGGAAGTGTCAAAAGAAAAATGTTTGACGGTATAATAAGAAAATGAACTGATGTTAGAAATGCACCTAAATTAAAGAAAAATCTAATTTCTCTAGGAGTGTTGGATTCTGGTGGTCATAAGTTTACAGTCAAGGTGGAGTTTTGAAGGTATCCAAAGGTATCTTAGTTTTAATGAAGGTGATTAATACAGGAAACCTTTACAGACTGGAAGGAAGTGTTCAAGTTAATGAAGTTGCGGTGGTGTCTTAGGAGACAACTAATATCACGCATCTATGGAATCAATGTTTGGGTCATATGAGCGAAAAAGGTCTACAAGTATTGTTAAACTGCAAATTACTGCCAAATATGAAATCTCTGAATTTGAAATTCTGAAGCATTGTACATTTGGAAAATAAACTAGACATAAGTTTAAAGTAGGCAATCATGTTAATAAAGGTGTTCTTGATTATGTACATTCAGATGTATGGGGGCCATCCCCTACAATTTCCTTTGGAGGAGCATCTTATTTTGTAGTATTTATAGATGATTTCTCTATAAAGGTGTGGGTCTATGTTTTGAAAATAAAAACTGATGTATTTAATACATTTAAACATTTTAGAGTTATGGTAGAAAAGAGAACATGTAGAGCACTAAAATGTTTAAGAATGAATAACAGAGGAGAGTTTACTTATTTAGAGTTTGAAAAATATTGCAAAGAATCCGAGGTCATAAGACATAAAACCATTGTATTTACTCCTCAACAAAATGGTGTCGCAGAATGAATGAACATGAATCTTCTAGAAAGAGAAAGGAGCATGCTCAACAATGCCAATTTGTGTCAATAGTTGTGGGTAGAAGCAGTCTCAACTGCTTTCTCTTTGATAAATCGATCACCATTAGTTGCAATAGATTGTAAAATCCCTGAAGAGGTATGGAGAGGCCATCCCTACAATTATTCAAATTTAAAAAAAAATGGTTGTGAAGCTTACACTCTTACTTCTAAAAATCAATGTTCTAAGTTAGATCCCAGGTCAAAGAAATATATATTTGTTGGTTATGATGGTGTAGAAAAGGGATATAAATTGTGGGGTCCCACTGCTCACAAAATCATCATGAGTAAAGATGTAATTTTTTAATGAATCTCCTCTCATTAAATCAAAAAATGTTGAAGTTGATTTGAAGCAGGAACACATACCATTGAGTCATCAAATTGAGTGGGAGACCCAGAAATATACAGATACAATGAATCAAGAAGAAGATTCAGATGATAAAGAAGTCATAGATGTTGAAGATATTCAAAAGAATGAGGAAATTTCATAACCAACAACGAGAAGATCTACACGAGAAAGAAACCCCCCTAAGAGGCATACTGATTTTGTTTCATCCGTTTTTTTGATAACTAACGATAGGGAGCCTTCTTATTATCATGAAACAATTAATGATATTTATTATGCTAAATGGAATATGGAAATGAAAGAAGAGATGGATTCCCTGTTGAAAAACAAAAGTTGGGACCTGGTAGAACTTCCTAAAGATAAAAAGGTTGTTGGATGTAAGTGGCTCTACAAATTAAATAAAGGTAAAATTGAAAGATATAAATCTAGACTAGTTGCAAAGGGTTACTCTCAAATGGAAGGTATACATTTCCATGAGATTTTTTCACCAGTTGTTAAGCTTGCATCTATTCGTATTGTTCTGGCACCAGTTTCTTTTCTTTATTTCGAGTTAGAGCAATTAGATGTTAAAAAAACATTCTTACATGGATATTTGGAGGAGGAGATATACATGGAACAATCAGAGGGTTTTATACAACATTTCAAAAGAAGATTAGTTTGCAAGCTCAATAAATCTTTGTATGGCATGAAGCAGTCACCCATGCAATGGTACAAAAATTTTGATTCCTTCATGAGGAACCAAAATTTTACAAGAAGTGAGTATGACCATTGTGTTTACTTCAAAAGTTTCAAGAATGGAATATTGCTTATCTTGGTATTATATGTTAATGACATGCTTATTGAAAGAAAAAGTATGAGTTAAATCAACAGGTTAAAGGCTCAGATGGATAAGACTTTTGATATGAAGGATCTAGGAGAAACAAAACAAGTCTTGGGCATTGAAATACACAGAGACAAAAAAATGGTAAGCTTTGGATTTCACAACAGAAGTATGTGGAGAAGATACTTATAATATTTGGGATGAATAATGTGAAACCTGTAAATATCCCTTTCACTTCCCATTTTAATATTTCTTCAAGTTTATGTACTAGTAGTGAGGAAGAAAAGAATTATATGTCTCGTGTACAATATGATAATGCAGTAGGAAGTTTGATATATGAAATCGTTTGTACCAGACTGGATATTTCACATGCAATGGGTATTGTCAACAGGTACATGGAAAATCCAGGAAAAGAAAATTGGAATGGAGTGAAATGGGTTCTTTGGTATCTAAAAGGCACAAATGATTATTGCATCATCTTTAATGGTAGTAGTGGTTATTTATGTGGTTATGTTGATTCAGATTTTGCAGTTGATTTGAACAAAAGAAGGTCTACTTCATGTTATGTCTTTACTCTTGCAGAAGGATCTATTAGTTGGATGTCAAAGCTTCAGGAAACAGTCACTTTATCCACTACCAAGGCAGAATATGATGCTACCTCACATGCTTGCAAAGAGGAAATTTAGTTGAATGGTCTTCTGGGTGAGTTTGGAAGAATGCAGAAAAGTATAATTGTATTCTGCGATAGTCAAAGTGCTATTCATTTATATACAAATCCATTTTACCATGGTAAGATGAAACATATTGATGTTAAGTACCATTTTGTAAGACAGTTTATTGATGGAGGTGGAGTAGATCTTAAAAAGGTCCACACACGAGAAAACTATGCAAACATGTTTACAAAAAGAATGTTATTAGAGAAGCTATGGTGGTGTTTGGATTCTCTTGGCTTGCAAAGAAGATGATGAATTGGCCTAGGAAAGGTATAAGGTAAATTGTTGTCAAGGTAGATATTGTTAAAATTTTGATAACAATTAGTTAAAGAATATGTAAAACTAAATTTACTTTTGTAAGTGTTGGTTTATGAAACTGATGGAAGTTTGTATAATGAGAGGAAGTTCTTGTAACTATGTAACGGTTCAAAGATTCATATATATATTTGAAACCTAAGAATTGTATTAGTGTGTTGTAAGCCTTGAATAATAAGAGATACACATACCTTGCCTCGTGGATGTTTCCATGACACACTGTCAGGGTTTTACCATGTAAATAATCTTGTGTGTTTTGAGTTAGTTATTTGTCTTCTTATCATTCTTTTACAATTATATTTTAATGTTCAGGATATTGATTACCAAAAATGTGTACAAGTTTCTCCCTCCAAGATTTATCTCAAGGATACATAGGCTTATGAGTTGAAACTCTCCCTGAAGGTGCTTAAAATGGACCTCTACAGTACAACACATGGAAAATCCCCAGGACTACATGGATTGCACTATGAACTCTATAAAGAAACTTGAGGTTTCACTCGACCAATATTTTTAAAAGTTTACAAAGAAACCTTGAAAATAAATACGCTTGGAAGTATGATTAACCAAGTAAATATCATGGTTATTCCCAATAGTGTTGATCTTGAGCTAATCTATAATTTGAGACCAATCACCTTGTTGATACTGTTTTACAAAGTATTAGCCAAAGCTATTACAAGAATATTTCAGTTTATCTTCAAAATGGTTATCCAACCCGAGACAATAAGATTTATAGGAAATTCTAGATAATATTACAACTATTAGGGAAGGAATGGATGTCGGGATAAGGTAAATCTTGAGGACGTAATTTAATTCAAGAAAATCAATTTTAAGAAAGACTGTAATAGAGTGGGATGATACTTCATTGTGGCACAATGGGTTTGGCCCAAATTTTATGAGAGAAACATCAACCTTATTCTATGATTCCTCAAACAAAATTACCATCAACAAAGCCACCTCTATGCCCTATGTGCCTTTCAATCTTCAAGCAAGGATAACCCCTAGTCTTGTATATGCTGGTTGGTAATGATTTTCTCTCTCTTTTTAAACATAAGTCCAAACTTGGGATCATCATGGGCATATCTCTACCCCAAATAGATCAACATATTATCAATGGCCATAATTCAAATGTTCTATGATTCTTTCGGTGCCCAAATTCAAAGTAGGAAAATATGTTGCTATGCCCATACTCCATAAATCATGTACCCCTTGGCTTTTTGCTACCAATGGTCATGGATAAATACTTTCCCATTTAACTTTCAAGCCTCTCTTGCAGACATGTGGAATCGAGTTCTAACCAGAATGACCATAAATCTAGGCTATTGGTAGATTAAGTGTATGGATGTTCTAAAATATTGGTAGCAACTCATGTGTTTTATTCTTCTTATCGGTTCCCTTCAAACAAGGTCTGCAACTTGTTGACCAACTTATATAAAAATTTCTTATGACCACTGAGAGAAGGAAAAAAAAGCCTTGCTAGAGTTAAATGAGACAATTGTGAAGAAAGGTGTGACATGTTATTTAAGGCATATTGTAAAGGGAATTCAAATAAATGAAAGTTGGAAAATACTTGTAAGACATAACATTGCCAAAGTTTCACCTGATTGTGGGAGACCCTCCTTTATTCCCACTTAAGTTGGTGATAGATTTGTTAGAATACCCCCCAAGGATACCCAAAATATGAGCTAGATATACTATTAGACAATCTATAGTGGAAAGGCCAGAGCCAAAGGAGAACATAGTAGGATGGGCCACCTCTCTTGAATGAGGAGGAAATGTAGGAAAATAAGCTATTTGGGACACAAATGTTGGTATAAATACTGGGGCAGGGTGGGGTATGGAACCATAGAATGTGGATACCCTAGGCTCTCATTATTTTTTTAAGTGATTATCAATTTATTTCAGGATTACTGTCTCCAGGCTTAGCACCCTCTTTTTTTTTCTTTTTGAAATAATTGTACCATGTGCAAGGTTATTTTTGTTTGTTTTAAATTGAAATAGACCCAACATATTGGTGGCTTATAATATTGACCATGATTTTGTTCCCTAGTAGTATGCAAGGTGTAATTACCCCCCTATGTTTACTAGAGTCAGGGGATGGTTTTGATGTTGTATATGGGTCAAGAAAGAAAAGCTTCCCTATATACTTTTCTTTTTAACCAGGGGTATAACCCAAGAGTATATCCAACAACCTACAAGCCAGGTATACCTATAACTTGTGACTTATCAAGAGTTGAGGTGTCCCACCTAGGGGCATATACCCTTCTAGACTTATCACAGTGGGCTTAAATATATATAATCTATCCCCCTCCGATTTAGAAAAGCTTCCCTATATTTCCAGTACAATAAGATTCTCTAATAATACATTTCAATATATCCCTAAAAGAGGTCCAAGTTAATTTCAATATGTTTATCCAGGTCAAGGAAAAATAAATAAACCCTAGAAACAATATTCACTAGTTTCTAAAAGTTACAATATTTCCTACCAACATAAATAAAAGACACAAACCAGTCTTCAAGAGTTCAACAATTGGATGGTTTTTATACCCATCTCCCTAAGTTTTGAGGGAGCATGGAAAACATAGAAAACTAGAACAAGATATTCCATAAACTCAAGAAACACTAATATTAGGTAGGCTTGTTTCAGTGGGAGTGTTTCTTAGCTTGTGAAAACTTTGTCTAAGAGCACAAGAAAAATTGAGGTTTTCCATCTACATTTTTTTTTTCACTAGGATTGATTATCAGTCAAAGTTCATTCATTTGGAAGTTTTGAGAGGAAATTTTAAGCATGCGAATATGAGGATCATGGATTAAAAAATTCAACAAACACAGACACTCATTTGATCCATATTTCATTGTCACTCGATACACCTTTTCAAATATGTAGTCCCAATAATCAAAGTGTGTCATCTAAAGGCCAGTTGTGAGAATACACCAGATAAGATACAAGTTCAAATCCTAACAAGTTCTTGAAATGAATGATGATCTTGATCAACATTGAATATAATGTGGTAGGAAGAAATTGAAGCTACACTAAATTACATTTGATAGAATAAGAAACTAGTCAAATTTAGATCATTAGCACCACAATCAAAATACATTTTGCAATCAATTCATTCATTAGTTGGTGTGTAGATGAGGAGAACATAAAAATATCAAATGCTCACAAGGTGATATGGGACTAGGATTTCCACCCATACCTAGTGGTGATATTCACTACCCCCCTCCTAAATCGAGAAACATGAGGTTTTACATGTCTGTTTTAGAAATCATTTAGAAGAGTTCCAAATCTAAAATTTCCTTCTTAAGCAATTTCCTTGTCATACAAAAAACATTTCCAATTAAATGAAAGAAATTTAGACATTATACTGGTAGAAAATCAAATCAGATATAATAATTATTAACTTATACCCACTCAAGTTTGATGAAGGTTGAATTCTTTGTAAACTCTGGCAACCATTTGTTGAAAACATTCCTTTCAACTTTTTAAGGATTTTCTAAGACATACTAAGTTGGACTTGGATCCTTTTCTTTGTTTGGACCTCTGTTAAGGCTATTATGAAACAACTCTGAGTCCATAACTCCTAGTGTTGGTATGATATCCTTGCTGAGATGAATGCCTCTACTACTTTTTAAAGAAATAGTCACTTGTCTTGTCATTGTACTATATTTTCATTTATTTTGAGTATTGCAGCTTATTCAACGTTGTGCCTTTATTTCTAAATGCCTATTTTCTGATCAAAATTTGTTGTTTTCTTTCTCTTCATCTCCTTGGAAAAATAAAGAATGGTGAATAAGTGTACATTATCCATTGAAGTGTCGTATTATCCAAACCATGGTCAAGAAATTATTACATATGTCCTTGACAATAAGGAACTAAATTTTGTCCTGCAAAGTAAGAGAAAAGTTTATGGAAGGACTAGAAATAATGAAGCATACTATATTGCACTTGTTGAAGGGTTGAAAATAGCCAAAAAAATATGGTGCCAATGATATTGCGGTATTCACCAGATCAGAATTGATATGTAACCAAATGAAATAAATTTATCAAGCTCAAAAAGGAATCTAAAACCTCTTCATAGAGAAGCAAGAATCATTGTTTCTCAATTCTAGTATTTTACCATAAATTACCATGTGGATACTAAGAGGATGTCCAATGATCTAGTATATGGAACAATGTCAAATATAACTCTGCGGGCGAATTCCAGAAGTAACACAATTGGACACTTTCAATATGACTTCATTTGAAAGGAACACGTGCTTATGTGGTTATCCTTTACAACCCTACAATGGAACAAAAATAAATAAAAAAAGAGGAGGTGAGGCTCCTACAAATGTTAGTAAAGTTTGGAGATGGCTAAGTCATGTGAATGAACATGTTTGATTAATTGCATTAGGTGTAGGAGTAGGGATTGGATTTGATGGAGTTGTAACATTGATAATTATGCGGAAAAAAGCTTGGTATTGGATGGTACCTCCAAAAATAAAACCATTTTATGGAGTGTATCGATTTCCTAAATAATTTAAAATTTTATCCACCCACAATATTTTTAAATATTTAATAAAATAATTAAATTTTATATTTATATTTTTATCAATTTATATTTTTTCATTTTCCTCTGGCCACTTTATATTTTGCACATATCAACATATGGTTAAAAGTTTATAGTGATAAACTTTTGAGTAAGGTGCACGATGAAGTGTTCTTGGTTGAGAGTGACATATGGCTCCATAGTAACATATATCCTTGCAAAAGATAAACCCATTTTATTTATAGATCATTGTTTCTTACTTAATTACAAATTAATGACTTACACTTGAGGGCATTGTGTATTTATATTTTAATATGTGGGATGAATATATTTAGAATGGTAAAAAGTCATTTTTTGAAAAAATAATTATTTTAGAAAAATAAAATTAAATGAATATAATTAAAATGCGAAAATTCATTTTGTTAAAAATATTTTGAAAAATAAATATTAACATTTTTGAGAAAAAAATTATAACTTTCTTTATCATAATAGAAAAATTTTCAAATAATAAATAACAATAAAATGCATATTATTTTATAATCTTTAAAAACCAAGCATAATACATATTTGTTGCATATCAATTTAATTATTAGTAATTAATTAATTACCAAAAATAAATTTAAAATATATAATTCATAGAACTAAACAATTTAGAAAGTCACGTTGATCCTTCTTAACATTGAACATTGTAACTGCCACAACATTGAAAGTCACGTTGATCCCTCTGAACATTGTAACCAAATTAAGATAACATTGTAACTGAACAATTTTCTTCACATGTCCCAATCAATATGGTCATTTAAACTTACTCTACATCTTTCCATTACTTCACATGAATGTTCTATGTGTTAATGGAGTAATGGACAAGGCACGGATTCCCTAAATGACTTTAAGGTTGTCCACTCATGACCTATTATCATAAAGTGTGTATTGAAAATTATATTTTGTAAATATTAATTTTGGTGGAATTGTAACTTTCATTTTCTGATCTAAATTATAATTAATGGCATCTAAAACACATTTTTAGAGTGTACTAATATGATTTAAAAGATTTAGAGGAAAAAATAAAGTTAAGATATTATAAGGATATAATCAATCCTAATTTAGAAAATCAAAATTATCTATTTGCTTTGATGAGTGTGAAAAAAAAAAAGCATTGCTAAGATAAGAACAAATTCTCAAGAGCTCTATAGTGAATTGGGAGTTGGTCAATTCCTAAAACCCCATGGGATGAAAGTCTGTATCACCTTTGTGACACTAAGAAGGTTGAATATGAAAAACACTTTCTCTTAGATTGTCCAACCTATACCCAGATCAAACAATCACTCACCCTCTTAAGGTATGATAGACCAATTCGATCTCAGTGAACGTTAATCATCATCATCATCATTATCATTGTTATGATAAAGTATATATTTAAAATTAAAATAATTCATAATATTTTATGAGTGTATATTTAAAAATAAAACAATTTATATTATTTTACGAAAAAATAAGTATTTGATTATTATAATATGTTTAACAATTATATTTATTTTTTATTTATATATATTTATTTAAAAAAAAAATCATTTTTAACGTATTTATTGTAGAAATTTAATGACAAAATCTTCTTATAAATATTACGTCATACACTTAGCAACCTAGAGATAACTGACTTCTATGAACTTTGAAATGTCTAAACCCACATTCGGAAATTACCATAAGCAGAAATACACATTGCTAAACAATTTTTGTAGCGAAATAAACATAATGAACAATAATCATTCAACTCATAAATACTTAGAAATTTAGGCAATGCTAGGGAAAACCTCAATGTGGGGAAACCCAATGAGAGAGAGAGAGAGATTTTATTAGCTCCAGAAAAGATATATCAGCAACAACAGTACAATTTCTAGCAGGAGAAATCCACTTATGGCACACTAAAACTGCCCCCCAAATATTTTGCCTTGGAAAACATGCCAAATCCGTAATGTTGTACGACCTGCCCAGAAAAAAACACCTTGGAAAATGTTCCCACAGTCTGTTGTATGGACTGATATGTACGACCTTACTGTAGCAAGAAAAACCCTCCAACAACCTCGAAATTTGTGCCACTTTTCCTCGATTTCTGTGCCCTCTTTCCCTTGGTGTACGGACTATACAGATCTATACAATACGACCTCCAACAAAAACAATAAATATCAACATTCACACATAAATATTCTCTTGGGATTTGTGCCCAATCTCTCTTGGGAAATGCACCCTCCTTACTTCCCTAACTTTCCTTTCTCAAGCTATCTCATAAATCTCTCTCAATCTCCTTCTCATTCTATCTTTCACACTACCCTAGGTATTCTCTTATAATCTGAAAGTGACTCTTCACCTTCTCCAACCCTAGATCTAATGGCCAAGATCTAATCTTGCCTTTACAAGATCAAGGGCCATGATTCATTCCCTCCAAAATAAATCACTTAAAATAT
>ML791455.1:107534-137519 GCA_009831015.1 Picea engelmannii
TTTATAACATAAGTGCACTTTATGAGATAAAGTCACTTTAATATTAGAAGGTACACTTTATTAAAAAGTCACTTACATAAAAGAACCACTTTATCAGAACTTTATAAAAACCCATTACAAAGTCAAGTGTCTAGTAGTGTAGGCACAAGGTTACTTCCACATACAAGACAGACATGCAGAGTACCTCTCAAGCTAAAAAGCTAACACTCTCTCTTAGCGAGGGATGTAATCGCTACCATATCCATCATTCGGTCCCATCACACTGTTCTCAGTAGGATCTCCTTCTGAACCTAAAGCCATCCTTAACACCTGCACAAAACTCGAACCAGAAGAAATCCTTCTGAAAAAATATTATGAACCATGAGATCCTAGGAGAATCCACTCCACCCTGAGCATCAGTTCGATTACACCAGTTGAGCCTCCTGTCAGTGCTTAGAAAAGACTCTCTCTCTTCTCTTGGAATGCAAGAATGAATCCTTGGGCCCACCATAGTCTCAGAAGCCTCCTGCTCCTCATCTAATGCTGAATCATATCCTGAAGGTTGTCCTTGCAACATGTACAACTTGTCCACCCGATCACCAATAAGTTGTGGTTTCACCGGGTCTTCTCTCTCCCTATAAATAAATACATGTCCCCTCCTGAACAATGTACAATATCCAACATCCTCCAAGGCTGAGACTGAGAGAAAGTTAACCCTCAACCCTGGAACAAAAATAACTCCATCAAGCTCCAGGAATCCTCCATACTCGAGTCAGAATCTAACCCTTCCAACTCCACGTATATCTTGTGCCATACCACCTTCACTCTCCACCAGCTGGTCATGACCTATCTCTGTGAGAATAGGGAATGCTCACCAGATTCCCTTCATGTGACAAGTGGCTCCACTGTCAACAATCCATCTGATATCACCCCTAAATCCTCCACTACTGACGTTGGATACTAGAGTAACCAAAGAAAAGTTCTTATCAAAATTGGAAGAAAAGTCTTCCATGGTTGTTGTAGCAGTTGTCTCAGGCCCCTCCTATTTCTTTCTTTTCTTCTTCTTCTTAGGACATTGAGAAGCAAGGTACCCCAACTAGTTACAACAATAACATCTGACTTTACTCAAGTCCATCCTGGAATTTCCTTTCTTCTTTCCCTTTGCAGCAAGAGCAACATTCTCCTCAGTTTTGTCTTCCTTCTGTTTGCTGCTATGAGACCCCATCCAGATCTCCTCCTCAGTGAAGTCGTCCCACAATCTGCTCCAATCTGGAAAATTTTCTTGACCCACCACACACTTCACAGTGACATCCCATTACTTTGTGAATACTTTCAAGGCTATCCTCCCCAACTCGAATTCTGAGATGATCTTTCCCACTCCAACTAACTCATCCTTAACTTGGGCTAGCTGGGTAAGATAGGATGCAACATCCTCACCCTTAGCCATCTTCAATTCATGCAGCTTATCTTTCAAGGCCATCTTCTGACTAGCATTCTTAGGCTCAAATAAATTCTTAAAGTTTTCCACATCTCATAAGTTTTCTTCTTCTCAAAAAGATGTGGAATGAGTGGGTCATTCACACCATCCAGAATGATCCTCTGATATTTTTCCTCATTTACCTCATGCAAATCCAAAGCAATAGGATCTGCTATGGGAGCCACAACAACATAACCGACATAGTTCCAAATCTTGTTCTCCTTGAGAACGACTGACATCCAGACCTTCCACTGCAAATAGTTGGAAATGCCATCCAACCGATCCTCAAATCTAATACATGCAGTCATATTCCCTCTTACTATTCAAAGGAAAACAAACAATGGATTTCTCCCCTTCAAACTTGCCCCAAAATCTCACTGCTCACTGTCACTCAGAGCCCAAGCTCTCATACCATGTAGAAATTTAATGACAAAATATGCTTATAAATATTCTATCATACACTTAGCAACCTAGAGATAATTGACTTCTATGAACTCTGAAATGTCTAAACCCATATTCAAAAATTACCATAAGTAGAAATACACATTGCTAAGCAATTTTTGCAGCGAAATAAACACAATGAACAACAATCATTCAACTCAAAAATACTCAGAAATTTAGGCAATGCCAGGGAAAACCCCAATGTGGGGAAACCCAATGAGAGAGAGAGAGAGGTTTTATTAGGTTCAGGAAAGATATATCAGCGGAAACAATACAATTTCCAGCAAGATAAATCCACTTACAACACACTAAAACTGCCCCCCAAATAGGTTAGTAAGTGATCAAATATATGTCAAAGGTTAGTAAGTGATTAAATATATGTCAAAGGTTAGCAAGTGATTAAATATAAATGTGACCTTGGTATCACTTTAATAAATACAAAAGTGGAAAAGGTAAGTGGAAACGAAGTTTACTCAAAAGTGGAAATGAAAGTGGGCTAAATATAAATATGACTTTAATAAATAACAAAAGTTGAAAAGTTAGGTGGAAGTGGAGTTTACGTAAAAGATGAGTAAATATGAAAGTGGAATAAAGAATAAGGTAAAAGTGAAATTGAATTAAAGAAAAAGGTAAAAGAAAAAGTGGATTTAAAGAAAAAGGGAAAAAGTGAAAGAGCACATGGTATTTGCAAACCATGGTGGTATTTAGCTATGGTAAGGTAAAAAGTGAATTAAATCATGATTGTCAAAATCTATTGACCCAATTGAAAATGTGACTAAACGATCTAAAATGAACAATGGTTCATTGATGTAATACCCCAAGGCCGAGCCCTTGCTGAATTGTAATTTTATTGATAGGCTTGTTGTATCCTTTTTGTCACCTAACTGAGCAAAAGGACACTTACAAGTCCAGTTGGATTAGATAGACATGACAGAAATGAATGCAAGAGTTGGAAACATCAAGCATAAAAAATAGACCAACAACTAAACTAAAAACAATAAGAGAAACTAAACTAGAGTGCATAAGGATATCAGAATAAAAAAATAAACAACATTCATGCCACTAATGGAAGGATTGTATTAGTGGGAAAACACCAAAGAGAAAAGGAGACTTATGGGTCCCCTCTTCCTCCAAGGGAGGGCTCTTGAACCCCCAAAGTTTGAACTCTTCTTACAAATAGTAAACTAGAAAGAAATGGTGAAGAAATACAAAGCTCTTTCACTCAAGAGGTGATGTGAATAGCTCAATGAAATGGTTCTTGTATGTTCTAATGAGGAAAGAGGTTCCTCCAAGAGAATATAGGTAGCATAACAATACAAATGAATTCTTGGAAATATAGTGCACCCATGGTCTCTTTTTATAACAAATCTTTGAGGCATTATCCAACCGGTCTTTAGTGTGAACAAGGGGCCCTTTAGGGCACCCTTGGGTTTTTGACCAGCCCCCCACTCAGATTCATCTCGGATTTGAGGGTCAAATCGACTTGGGAGCTTAACCAAAAGTGGGTGAGGGGCCGACAAGAACCATAAATGTGTCGTTCATGGAAGTGCATGGATTTGCCTGTAAGTAGTCACGCATTTTGAGCATGTGCACGGGTTTGACTGTATAAAGTAGCACATGTTGGGCATGTGCGCGGGTTTGACTGTATAAAGTAGCACATTTCGAGCATGTGCGTGTGCTTCCTTTGGTGAATTTGGGAACTTCAATTCTTTTTTGACCCAATTGTATAGTTTTTTCCTTTGGGAAATGATTTTTTGAAGCTGTGGGTGAACTAATAGGTGTTTTGGAGATGTTGTATTTCTGTAACCATTTGTGGATGAAATTTCAGTGATAACAAATTCCCCTTGATGTATGAGGTTAGGATAATACATATAGATGAAATACATCAATGTTTCTTCTATTGAGAGTACCATTGTAAGAAAGAATGTTGGGAGGAATTGCAAGAGAGACCCACTGGAGGGAGAGGGGAATATGTGGGACCCAAACCTTTCGCTAGGTGTGGAAAAATAAAACAGTGTACAAACGAGGTGGGCATGCCCCATGCTCGTGTCATGTAACTCAAAATGTGTAAGACAATAACTGAAGCTATGTGTTGACGTAGATAACTGCAGCGCCCTCCGGGGCAGTTTGATAATGCAGAGGACAATTCTAATGGTGAACAAACTCTGAAAAGAGGCAATGACACCTGTAAGAAGTGTCTATAATTCACGGGCATTGATAGCCCAACAATTTTCATAGGTCTTCGACAGGTATAAAAACAACTGCAATAGTCGCAAAGTAAGACCCACCGTAACATGAGATAGTGTTGAAGTCGAATGTTATGGGGGTCAACGACAAAAGATATGTAAATGCGGGAAACAAAGGCTTTGTACAATTACCAAATGAATAAAGAATAATTGGGGAAAGTGTGCAGATATAGAAACGGGTGCCCCAGTGCAATATGGCTTCGCCTGTGAGGGCACAAGTTGCATGGACAATGGGTGGAGGGTGGGGTCCACATGGGTGGGTTTCTGTATGAGGTGAATGAATGGAGGATAATCTGTAGATGGGAAAACTGATTGTGGATGAAATGCAGGGTTAATGATACTATGGAGGCACATTCAAACTTGAACCATGATGAGGTATCCTGGGAGTCCATTGGGAAAACTAGCAAAATGAGGAGAAGGAGTATGTGGCTGATTCTAAAAAATGCATAAGACTATTGGGACTCCCATCCCTAGGGGGTGAAAGCAACATGAGTGTCAAAGTGCCGAGGGGGACTATGACTGGGACAACTCATGTGGGGGAGAGTGCTACCGAGTGACAGTACCAAATTGTAGCGGAGGTGATAGTACTGCAGAGCCGGATGTGAGGATCTTACAGGCAAATGTCGAAGGGTGTGACTAGAGATGCAATTGAGATTCAAAGGGAATAATTACATGCCAGTATCGATCATATACTTGAAGGGGCTGCGCTGGTGTGTGATGACCAAGTACCTGCATACATGAAAACCAAATACCCGACGTTAAAAATATCTAAAAATAAAGAACATATAATAGTTATTTGATAATTTTGAACATGAGTAGGCATACCTAAGTGTGTCATGGAAAGATGCTCTGTTGGGGAAAATTGCAACTGATAACTCGAGGAAAATGACTGTGTAAGTGGCCGAAAATGGTTCAGAAAATGGAGGTTATGGGCTCCTGTACCAAAAATGAAAGTGGGGAAAAGGGCTTAGATATGGATGGTGGGCCCATAATGCCATCCCAGTTTCACTGACACTATGGGCGATCAGGCGATAGTTTGGTGGGAGGACATGGACCTCCCCTTTGGTCGAGGATTGATGAAGAAATATAATGAATTACATTCACAGGAGAATTGGTATGGAGTGTCAGAGGAAGCTCGGCCAGATATGTGTGGCGTTCCGCGGCTAATGTGTGACGGATGTATGGGATATATGGGCAATGATGAGTGTAATGCCCATATTCTGCGCATATGGCACATGCAAAATTGGTTCATATATTTGGTTTGCGTGTGGTTGATGACTCCATAGTAGTGGGGGACATACTTGGTGGAGTGGAAAGCAAGAAGGGTGCTTAAGGAAGTTGGATAAAGCTACGTATCTTGGGAAGAGGACATTTCTGAGTGGGGTGTCCTTTTCTTTCAAATAAGGCGCAAGGGAGCTGAACTCAAGGAGCTAGTGGAGGGATGGGCTCTTTCTTCTTCCGTCTTCCCCTAGCCGTAGTAGTGGTGTTGGCAATTGGGGGTGATGGTGGTGTGGTTGGAGTTAGTACTGGGATCTGCATCGGGATTCACTCTGACCGAGGAGGGAGGGATGGTTGAGGAACCATCTCGAGTGGATGTAGATACCATACAGGGATGGCGAGTACCATGTTCATAAGGGTAAGCGTTCTAGCTACCTGGAATGCATTGACCCCTGGTGGGGGGTAGAAAAATGGAATTTGGGGAATGGCCTGGGGGACTGTCTCCCAAATCGGGATTTTCCCCTGAAGGGGGGGAAGATCCGTGATAAACGATGTGGTGGCGCTCTGAAGGAAATCCTGAGGTAGTATTTATTCAATTGGTGGAACTTGGATATGGGGAGGGGACTTAGTGATAGGATTCATGTCTCCGATGTATGTTCCTTCAGAGGAAACTACACACACTTGTGCTGAAAAAGATGGGTTTAGGAACAATGGCATTCTCTGATAAGTTCCCAACATGGATGGGTCTTGGAATAATCCAGGGCCAATGTTGACAACTGGAAAAATCATTTGAGCTAACACAGACAAGGGGGAGGATGTTATCGATGTTGGCAGAATGGTTAGGCTTGTAATGTGTAACCTGGTCGATGGTGACGATCTTCCCATTATGGGGGAACATCATCGTACGAAATACAGAAGAGGCGACCATCTTCATAGAATACATGTAGTTGTGTCCGAACAAGATATTGTAATCAAGCCAGGCATCGATAACTTTAATGTCAATGAGGATGGTTTTTCCCCACGTTCTATGGGGACATTTTGACAAATCTCTGTAGAAGATGTTGGTCGACCATCATAACCTCGAAGGGTGATGCTAGAGGATACTAGCTCAGGGGAGCCAATTTTTTTCCATATGTGTTTAGACATGATGCATGTGGATGCACCTTCATCGATGATACACCGATAAACTGTGGTGTTCTAGATATTAACTGGTATCTGAAAGGCTACTTGGGTGGGAAGATGTGGTTCTCTGCTATCTGAATCAAATGTGATTAGTTGCGCATCAGTTGGGTCGACTGCCCCCAAGGCAGAAAGCAAGTATTTTCGCTGTGATGGACAGGTTTGGAGGACCTCCAACACAAACATGGTTGTAGGAGAATGGGCTAAGTCATCAACCAGAATATAATTATGAGCAACCCTAGCATGAGGGTTATGCACATTCCACCGTAAAGGCATACGTGGTATGCGGGGAATGGATTCTACGTTAGGATGTGGAATCATCAATGGTTGTCTTGTAGTAGTTAGCAATGTTTCTGAGGTGGTTGGGTAGAGTCGGGAGGCATACCATATTGACGGTTGTGGGTTTGTAGAATAATTTCTTCGTTGGTGAGGAGGACACTATGATCAACCGAATTCCCGAGTTGAGTGGCACCCGGGTTTGGATATTTCCCCATTTGTGGTTGATCACTTTTTGGGTGTTCATCACACCTTGGTATGGTATGGGGTTTTTCAAAACATCCGGAGGCAGTGGTTGCAAATACTGTTATGGGGCCTGCTAAGGGGCAGATGGTGCCAGAGGGCCTTGTGAGTTCATTGATGCCCTCATCCATTGGAGATTAGTAATTTGTTGGCAATGATGAGTATAATGTCCATACTCACCACATATAGCACAAGGGAAGTTAGTTTGAAGATTGTTGTTCTTCCCTTGTCGTGGTTTATTGTTATTGGTGCCCCCTTGGGGGTCTTGGTATTGGTTTTCCCCAAAGGGATGGTTGTGGGGGTCATTACCTCCTAGTCCTGGATTGTCATTGTTTCAGTTTTTCCTTTCTGCTTATGAGTCGGATTGGCTGTATTCAACTGTTCAAATGTATGAACCCATTGAATGGGAAAGGGATGAACAAAGTTGACGCCAACATGTGGTTGTCTCAGTGGAGGATTAATCAGTTAGGGAGGACCAGGAAATGGGAAATATGGATTGTTCAGTGGATAGGATCCATATGGCGTATAGGTAGTAGAGGTACTTCCACTACTACTAGGGTTATATCCAGGGGTTGGGGGTGGACCCATACTAGATTAAGAGACTGAATACAACATGGGTACTAGTGGGGGTGCCCCCAATGACTGAGGGGGAACAACATGATATGACTGTTGGTAAAGGGGAGGAGGGTAATAAGATGGACCTCCATATATAGGAGGATATTGGGGTGTACCGTACATGTGTGGTTGTTGGATGTATGGACTGTGGTGTGTTTTGGTACCAATCAATCCATCCACTAAGTGAGACATCACAAGTTTGTCCTGGCTGAATGGTATGAGTCTCGGGATGGCAGGTAGTACTGTGTATAGGTAGCCTGATTTTGCATAAATGAGGTCATACTGTTGAGCCTTGCTGATGGCTTCCTCTTCAGATTGGGGGAAGGTGGAGGCCACATCTTTGGCAAGGTGGGAAATGAGTGATCTGAGAAACCAATCAAGGCATTGTTGTTTGGTGGTTTCTGCTTTGCATAAACTACGTCGCCGACACCATTTGTGGATGTGGTCAGTGATGTGTGTGGCAAAGATTTGTTTAAACTCAGAAAGTAGTTCGAGACCATTGTCATGGTGGATTGGTAGTTGAAAGAAGGTAAAAAATGCTTTGGCCAAAGATTCAAAAGTCACATGGGACCCTGATTTTTCATCTACATACCACTTGGTTGAGGGGCCAGTGAGTGTGCGTTGGGATAACCTTAATCGAACAGAATCATCCATGATGTTGTTTGAAGAACACAATAAGTGGAAGGTCATGACATGGTTGGCAGGGTCATCTCCTGCTTTCCCTTCAAACTTGGGGATGTCTGAAGGTAGTTTGGTGGGCATTGCAGGCCATGTGGGGTCGTACAATATAGGATCATTGGTGAGCTTACTCAGATTCGGTATGTTGAGGGAAGATAAGTATGGCATCTGGAGTGACGGCGGAGGATTAGTTCCAGCCATAGCGTGAGTGTTTTGTGTACTTGACTCTTGAGGGTGTCGAGGTGGGGTTGTACTTTCCTCTTGGGAAGAAGTTTTCCCCCTGCTTCCTTGTGAAGGAGAGATAGTAGATGGTTGGCCTTGGGAAGTGGACCCAAGTAAAGTGGAACCAAGCAAAGTTGATCCCAAAATAGTAGCACTCACAGGGGTGTGAGAGGGTGGGTCTGATGAGTTGGTGAGACTAGGAATTTCCCCTAGAAGAGGAGGGAGATTCAACAAGCGTCTGGAACGACGGGGATTCTGTGGGTCCCCTATGATGTCTGACTAGCCAAGTGAATGTGTACAAATGGTGATGAGAGTAATAAATGAACAAGAGACTTTGGACCTTCACAATATATCTCGCAATCATATGTAATCACAAGAGCATCATACATAAATTAAAGAAGCATACATGTGGGTAGGTGGATTTTGTCTGTGTGGGAGAACAAAGAAAATAAATGCTCGTGTCCTAAAAAACGTAACGTCCTTCCTCTCAAAATTGCACTAGACCTTCCAATAGCACTCAATAGTGGGGTCTGAAGCCACCAGAAGAGGAACTAGTGAAGGGTGAAACAATCATTTATAATGAGGGGTAGAGGGGGCATATCCCGAAAGAGCTGGAAATATTTCCCAATAGCCACACAAAATATGATCAAGGTGCAATTGCAACCCACAATTGCCACTTGGGAAGATGCCCTAAAATTTGGTCACTAGGTACCTCGGTCAATGTGCGACATTTAGATTTTTGGCATCAGAAATGGGTCACGGGCTGGATTCTATCCAAGAGGTGGGTGCCTCAAGGGGGGATGCACAGAACAACCAGACCTCCACCTTTGACCCTTCATGGGTATATCCTTGCCTCATGGTGTAGGAACACTTGACTTGGAGGATTTTAAAGTTCCCTATTTGTCAATTTCTACTATTTTAAGATGCGAGAACCAGATAACAAGGAGTTATTTGGATGCCTATCCCCGAGATCCTACCTAGACTAAAAATATTTCTTTTGGCACCTCATGTGGAGGAAAAATTAGTGAGTTTTTAGAAAAATTTTGGATTTGGTTGTTTGTGAGATTGGGGGTGTGAATCAATCTCGTTGAAATTAAGTGGGAGTGGATAGTTTCTTCAAGAAAAGGTTGGGGCGTTTCAGAATCCCTTTGGAGGAAACTTACTTCAACCTCCATGATTCTAGATGAAACTATGTGAGTGACTAGTGACTTTATGTGTGAATAAGTGAAAGTGTGCCAAATTTTTAATAAGTCAGGTGTCACCTTGCTGCATGTGGACTTCGTGTGGTCCTTACAAGTCTTGATTACCTAATTTACTAAATTCCATTGGTACAACCTTGTGGAATTTTAAAGTCCCTAGAGAACTAGTATGTGGACATGTGGTTCCTTACTAATCCTTTAACTTCCTAGTGTGATTTAATCTAAGAAAGATTAAAAAAATATCCTAGATTGTGTACATGTGGGCATGTATGGGCCCGTTACAAAACCTTTAAACTTCCCTAGTGATGTAATCTAAGAAAGTATATTTCAAAACTATCCTATCTTTGTATCATGTGGGCATGTATGGGCCCTTACAAATTTTAAGATGTGTTTGAAAAAGAAACTAAGAGGAGTCCCGAGTGGGTTGTTGTCCTCTCCTAAAGATTTTCTCTTTTAAGGGAGATTAAATTTCCCCTCAATCGTTTTTTTCTGATTCTCAAGATCGCTCTATGGTGTGAGAGAAGAGCATACTCTACGATTGACGTTCAATTTCTAGTCCCAATGCAAGTGTTTATATATGTGATATAGAATGATTCCAACTTAACTTTAATCAAAGCAAGTTATCCATGTGGAAAAATGAAAGAAAAAAGAGGATAAATATGGATTTTAACCTCCTAAGTGCCTATGTTTTGACTAACCCTTCATGTGGAGAGGGAATCTAAGTGTGGTGCATATTACAATTTTCATAGAATCAAGCTTAAGAAGGCTACGGGCCTTGAACAGATCACAAAAACCCTTACACTATGTGAATTTATGGACAAATGCGCGGGTCATAGAGTAGACAAAGGCGCATTTGGCGCCAATGCGCAAATCCAAAACGGCCTGTTGGCGTAGGTGTGTAGAATGCGCTGAGCAACATAGTGAGTTTGGCACACGTGCTTGAAAGGTGCACCCGTGGGTTGAAAAACCCATGCACTTTCTGTTACATGGTCGAGAAGAAAATTTTGGATGAAATTCTCTCAGCTCAGCTCCAAATTTAGCTTTTTGCAGGCAGACTTGGACCAGTTATGGTTCTTGCAAGTTAAACAAACCAAAGAGAACTACTCAAACAACCCAAATGGGGAGGAAATTGATACCTATCCCCACTAGAGTCGCCAATCTATTGTATCTTTTTCGTCACCTAAGTGAGAAAAAGAAGGACACTTACAAGTCCAGTTGGGTTAGCTAGACGGGACATAAATGAATGCAAGAGTTATAAACATCAAGCATAAGAAATAGACCAACAACTAAACTAAAAACAATAAGAGAAACTAAACGAGAGTGCACAAGGATATTAGAATCAAAAAATAAAAAACATTCATGCCACCAATGGAAGGATCGTATTAGTGGAAAAACTCCAAAGAGAAAGGGAGACTTATGGGTACCCTCTTCCTCCAAGGGAGGGCTCTTGAACCCCCAAAGATTATGCTCTTCTTACAAATAGCAAACTAGAAGGAAATGGTGAACAAATCCAAAGCTCATTCACTCAATAGGTGATGTGAATAGATCAATGAAATGGTGCTTGTATTCTCTAATGAGGAAAGAGATTCCTCCAAGAGAATATAGGCAGCATAAAAATGCAAATGAATTCTTGGAAATATAGTGCACCCATGGCCTCTTTTTATAGCAAAGCTTTGAGGCATTATCCAACCAGTCTTTAGTGTGAACAAGGGGCCCTTTAGGGAACCCTTAGTTCATTCACCAACCCCCCCACTTGGATTCATCTCGGATTTGAGGGTAAAATCAACTTGGGAGATGAACCAAAAGTGGGTGAGGGGCTGATAAGAACCATAAATGCGTTGTTCATGGAAGTGCACGGATTTGCTTGTAAATAGTCAGACATTTCGAGCATGTGAGCAAGTTTGACTGTATAAAGTAACGCATGTTGGGCATGTGCGCAGGTTTGACTATATAAAGTAGCACATTTTGGGTATGTGCGCGTGCTTCCTTTGGTGAATTTGGGCACTTCAATTTGTTTTTGACCCAATTGTATAGTTTTTGCCTTTGGGAAATGATTTTTTGAAGCTGTGGGTGAACTAATAGGTGTTTTGGAGATGCTGGATTCCTGTAACCATTTGCAGATAGAATTTCAATGATAACAAGGCTAGTGAGCTGAGTGGTTATAATCTGAGAGACTTATGTATTTATTAGGCTGGTAAGCCAGATGCCAAGGCCAATGAGCCTGATTTATTTTGTATATGTAAGTACTCGCATTATTAATAATATATATATATATATATATATATCGCTATGTATAGACCTCCTTAAAGAAAGAATTATGGGGGACTAAGCTCCACTAGGTAGGGTAAGGAAGGGGGGCCTAAGTATGTGGGCCTAGGGGCTAAGCTAGGGAGCTTACCTCTAGAGGAATAATATTTTAATATTAATTCCTGAAGACTAAGGTGGACATGATATGTTTTAGTTATCCTAATTTCTTGGAAAGGGGACGTGGGCTAAATGGAGCGCATGCATATCCAGGAAGACAAGTGTCGACCTGGGCTCATGCATTTAAAATATGAAGCGTCAGCTATGTTGGGGGGGTTCGTTGGTCATTCTTCCATCCTCCACTTGAGTTCGTCTTGTCCATTCTCCCATCCTCCGTGAGAACTTGAGTCTTTCATCATCTGACCTCTGCATACCATCACGCATCTCTGAAACCATAAACCATGAAGCCATCCTTTGTTGCTTCCTGTGAAGCCCGATCTAATTGTAGTCACCTGAGTCGTGTTGTGACTTAGCGTTAGGTTGTTGCCTTTTTGGGTGTCCATACCCATTTTTCCCTGTTGTTGTTGCTATTGCTATCACCCGTACTTGGCTGTAGCTGAGTCCAATATTGGTTGAAGAGGCAGGTTTCCAAGCCTATGAGAAAATCTCCCAGGTGAGAGAGTTTGTTGGAAAATGAGTTCTCCTAGAAGGGAGTCCCGTAGAAGCTACAATACTCTAATACTTCTGGTCCAGCTTGTTGTTGAAGCCCAAGGTAAGGGAGGGGTATTGGCCGATGGACTTGTATTAGTGAAGGTGTATCCTCCTAGGGTGTAGTAGGCGTGTGGGGAATGAGGGTCTGCGGGTTGTGGGTGTAAGTGGCTCCTGGGATAAAAGATCCTTCATGTTGCTTTGTGCAACTTCCTTGTTGTCCTCACCAAGCCTAGAATTCCCTTGCCCGATGGAATTTAGTCCCAGCTCAGAAGTGACATACTACTGAGAGTGATGAACATCATGGTTTAAGGAAAGGAGGTTCGTGGAAGGTATGGATGCAGTTGGTGGATTTACTCTGGTTAAAAGATAAGTATCATTTCTATGCTTATTATGTATTTTATGCATGTTTTGTGATGCTTGAATGTTATCCTGTATTCTGTTGCGTATATGAATTACTGTTAGTCCCATTGATTACACATGGTAGCAATAATTTTGTGTTTATTGTGTTATGTGTTTTTTAATTCATTAAAATGCATACATATCATATAAGTGTATATTATGTGTGGTATCATTACTTGGTGTTTGGAGGGCTAGGGATGTTACAATATGTATCTAAGCTAAGTAAGGTGTCTGAGTAGTGGCATTGCCCGACCTGTTGGTGGCTGGGGATGTTACAATTGACATTGTTTTAATTAAAATAGTATGATTAATATCTTATATTGAAAAGGCACGTACTTATAATGAAGAGATACATTCCTATATTGAATTGTCTAAAGACATTGTATGAAAAAGATGCATATTTCTCAAAATCTTGGAAGGCATGTAAGGAGCCTTGGATTTTAGATAGAACACCATATCTGGACTACCATATCGAGGAGGTTTTCTTTAAATCAACAATTGTGTATTTCTGGAATTTCCATACGGCTGAATCTCATTAAAGAATTACTTAGTGGTGGTCTAGGAGGACATTTTGGTGTTGATAAAACCGCAACCCTGGTGAAGGAGAGGTACTTTTGGACCACCTTTAACAAGGATGTTCGAAAGTTTGTAGAAGGTTGCATGATCTCTCAACTAGCCAAAGCAAAAAATCGGAACACGAGACTCTATACTCCATTGCCAATACCAAAAGGACCTTGGGAGGATATCAGTATGGATTTTGTCTTAGGATTTCCTATGACTCAAAGAAAGCATGATCCAGTAATGGTATTTGTTGATAGGTTTTCAAAAATGGCACACTTCACAACATGTAAAAAGACTAATGATGCTAGTGAGGTAGCATCATTGTTTTTCTAAGAGTTGGTTAGATTGCATGGATCTCCACAGAGTATTCCTTCAGATCGTGACACCAGATTTCTTGGGCATTTTTGAAGGGCACTCTGGAAAAAGTTAGGCTCAAATTTGTTACACAGTTTGACATATCATCCTCAAACGGATGGTCAAACTGAAGTAGTGAACAAGAGTATAGGAAATTTGTTGAGAAGTTTAAGTGGAGAGAATCCTAGTCAATGGGATTTGGCATTCGCCCAAGTTGAATTCACATATAATGATTTAGTGAAAAGATCTATGAGAAAGAGTCAATTTCAAATTGTTTATGGACGGTCACTGAAAGATGTGGTATATTTGGTTGCATTGTCAGATTTGGAAGACTAGAAGAGTGTTGATGCCAATGATTTTGTGGATAGTATGCATGAATTACAAGAACAGGTAGAGAAGAAATTGGAAACTAGCAATGATAGTTATAAACAAAGAGAAGATCAACATAGAAGGCATAAGGTATTCCAAGAGGGTGAGATGGTCATGGATCACTTGAGGAAGGAGTTATTTCCTCGAGGCACATACAAAAAAATCAAGTACAAGAAGATAGGTCCATGCCGAATTCTGAAAAAGATATCTGATAATGCTTATCGGTTGGAACTTCCAGAGAAGTTTGACATATATCCTACATTCAATTTTGTTGACCTCTATGAGTTTTATGAAGGGGACAAAAAAGCATATGAAGGTACCCTCAATTAATGGGAACAACATCTACCAATTAAGTCAGAGGAGCAGATTGAAGAAATTCTTGCTACAAGAGTTGGTAAGAAGACTCGCTGGAAGGCGTACATGGAATATTTGATCAAGTGGAAGAATCGAGGGGTAGAGGATGCATCATGGGTGACTGAAGATCAGTTAGCACATGTGAAAAAATCTTCACCTCAATAGTGATCTGCACATGAGTTGGAGCTCATGTTTTTCTTACTAGGGGTGTCTGATGCAGGAGCATCCTTGGGGTCGGGCAATCCGCATCACCCAAAATATTTCTATTCCACAAATTAGACAATAAGTCGAATAAGGACTGTGTTAGTGGTCTATTTTATTTAGTCAGATTGCTACGAATTTGAACTGTTGTTACTCATGCAACTACTCTTGTGTATGCTGAAACTCGTGCTGAAACTGCCACGTATAGTGAAATTTTACAAGTGTCATGCTGAAATTCATGTTGAAACTCATGCTGAAACTCACGTTGAATCTCCCACATATAGTGAAATGTTACAAGTTTCATGTTGAAACTCATGTTGAAACTCATGCTGAAACTCCCATGTATAGTGAAATTTTACAAGTGTCACAAGTTTTCTTCATTTGCAACACTGTGACCACACACATTTGATTTTACCACGTTGACATGCATTCATGATGAGTCGTAGCTACTGCTAGGTAAACGAAATCGTGGCTAAAGGAGAAAATGTGACTCGAGGTTGAAAGGAAGTTGAAGCAGTCCGAAAGACAGAGGGACGGTTTGGTAACTAGCTGGTTGAGGAAATAGAAGGCAAATCGATTCAGAGGAAAAATGAAGAATTTAAAAGGAACCAGGGCTACGATAGGAAAGGGTGGGAAAACCGAATCGTGGAAGGGATTGGAGTTAAGAATTTCAGGTTGGGGCGAGCACTTTGAAGGATGAAACAACATTTCGACCCTCACATGTAGACCATTAATCCCTGGGTGATTTTATAATGGGTTTTAGTTCCACAAGTAACCATTCTCGATTTTCCTTTTAACCCAGGCTCAATGTAATGTAAACTATGTTATTTACTTTGAATCAATAAAAGAGTGGTGTTGCATTTCATGTTTTTCTGGTGCTTAAGTTCCCATTTGAAATTCCTTATTATTTAACAACAATATATATGTTTTTTTCGTCGTGTATTCTGTAGCAGGGTGAGTGTTGTAATTGTGTGTGTGTGTTGCAACCTAGTTCGCTCTGCATTATTATACATCATTAATTTTAGGATGGAATTGCAGATTGGTTGGAAGAATCTTATTTGAAAAGGTTTCCACGAAATGGTAATGAGATTGTCTTTTTGTAAATAAATAGTTAAATATAAATTTTTCAATTGAATATGAAGTGTTCCATTCTCAAATACTAATGTTTCACTTTTATTTTTTTGTAGGATTGGAATTACTTTGGTGGCTACATTAGTATTTTGATTATACTTAATATGTTTTATCCAATGTAATGTAGAGTGCGAGTAATTTAGTTAGCTCACTATTACTTTTTGTTAATGCTTGGTTTAGGTTTAGATCTCTTTTAAATTATTTTCTTAGATTTTTTTTTTTGTTTGTTAATTTGTGCAGGACCTGCGATTAACCTGTGGCTTGAGAAACCGCGACTCAGGGGCATCTAAGCCGTCAAAATCACCCGGGGATCGCACCCGACCTGAGCCACACCAACCCTTAACATGGTTGGATTTTTTGTCCCCGCAGGTTTCGAACCGGTGACTTTAACATCACGGAGTGGCTTAACAACACACTCTGTCACCGACTGTCCTACACCTCGGGGACTTATTTTCTTAGATTTAAATAGAGTAGTCTCCTTCCAATAAACTCAGCTTAATATAAGAAAGTGCATATATGTTATCTCATCTAGTTTGAGAGAAATGATTAAACTTGTATTGATGTTTTCATATTGTTTTTATATCTCAAACACACTTTTTCATGAACAATCGACAATCTTAAATCTTTAGGTGATCAATTCCTTGAATTTTTTTACTATTTGAAAATATATTAGATTGTCAGATCTTATAAAGAATCATGTAAGTTTGTTTCAATAAAACATATGGTTGTCTTGAATGGATAAGTTTGGAAGAAAGATTATGAGTCTTTTATGGGATTTATTATTCCAAAATTTTGAAATATAATACATTTTTCCTTAAATACATCCCTTTTTTTTATGATCCATTTCACCTTTCTTGATTCATTGCTGATGAGTTCTATGGTTAGTTAGTTTAATTTTTTAGGTTCTAATTAAATTCTTAGTTTAGGTTTGTTAATAAGAAAGAAAATTTATTCACTCAACTATCCTTTGGTTAGTTTTATTTATTAATGAGTTTTCACCTTTGTCTATAAATAATGATTGTGGATTTTATTTTCTATGCATTCTAGAGTTGATTTTAGGGTTTCAGTCTTAGTTCTTGGTTTATTATTCTAGGCTTGTACAGTTAGGATTTCCTTGCTTTTTCCAAGTTTGCTTGCTTGATTTAACCATGAAAAGTTTTGTAGGGAGGTATTAATCCCCGGAAAATGACATTGGTAGCGTTTGGGTTGTTCTTTAATGATTGTCAACATCCCAGGACAAAAGCATCACACTAGATAATCTTAACAGATTTATCGATTAATAGACTTGCTTTTTGTGACTGTGGTGGAACATATGTGTTTCCAAGGATTCATATCTATAATACTTGCACATCAAATCTTAGGTTTCTTACAAGAATTTTTGTTTGAGATTCATTCACCTCACATTAAAATAGCTAATACCTAGGATGATTGACAATGAGAAGAACCTTAGGATGAACTTTGGGAGTGAGTAATTTGATAAGAAAATAAAAACAACTATCATATCACCCCACTTCCTATACACCCATTGCATATGCAATATTAATATACAAATCAAAAGGGTGATTAAAATGTGAAATATAAATAGGAAGTTGAAAGCACTAGAAAAGTGTGGGAAGTACAAGTAAACTCGTCGAGGATATGGATGTTTGTTGTAAGAGGGTCTATGCTTTTATGTTACTAAGAAAACTTTTTCGGGGCTATGGACACTTGTGGGAAGTGAAGGAATGTCGAGTAAAAGAGAGATGAGGAACACACTTAGGAAATCGTTTTACTCACCGAAAGTGAAAGTCCTAGGTTATTCCTAAATGAAATTTTCTATGGTTTGAAAGCTAAGGAATAATTAACCCTATAAAATGGCTCAAAGAGATGCCATTTCAGTTTTCTGATGTTACGTGCTTAGTAGGAATATATTTTTAATCCAAGGACACATGGTGGTACTCACAACTCAATAATATGTTCTTATGGTCATGGAGGATTATCTTTAACATTAAGTGTGAATAAGTATTTTGAGGGGAAGTACTAGAAGAGATAATTGATTTATCAAATGTGTCACCAATCGTTGACACCTCAACAACTCCCTTTCATTTTTGCTCAAAAATGAAGCCCCCCCATTAAACTTCATAATTTCTCCCTATTTCACTACTTTTGGTTTCTAAGTCTTGGTTTGAGGTTCTATCTTTTTGGTTATTTTTGGTATATTCATTTTCTTTGATGTTTGAATGCTTTGATGATTGATTTTATTTGATTTTTGTTTGATATTCTCTCCTTATCATTAGTTTGATTCATGCCTGCATTGTTTTTACTGTTGCTTCTTGCTTCGAGTTTTTGCTTCTGAAAGACATGGGGTTTTAAGAGAATATAGTTATTCATTTTATGATGTGATCAGGTTCTGTGATAAGATGTTGATAAATAGAGTTTCATGAAGTAATTTTCAAGATAAATTTTGTTCCATGTGAAAACTCTCGCATTATGAGTTGTCATTTTATTGTTTCCGTGCATAGTCATTGTTCTGCATGAATATGCTTGCTTCATCTCAATTAATAATATTTTTAGACTCACCTGAACTTTTTAAGATCATCTCACACCTTCACAAACCTTAAATTTGGGTTATGATAATGTTTTGACATTTTTGTCATGATCTAGTTTCAGTGCGTAATTGAGTCAACTGGGCATTTTGGTGAATTAAAATAATTCAATTGAAATTTAATCTCAAGGAAGTTAATCTACGGCTTGAAAGAATACACATTAAAGAGTGAATATGAGAAGATAGATTTCAGTTTCAACAATGCATCATTTCTTACGAGCCTTAAATTTTTGTTAAAAAATAATGCCTTTTTCACAATTTTGTACTCTTTGCCGAGTAGGAATAATTCAATTAAGGCTTATTCATATGCAATTCAATCTACATCTTAGAATAATATATATATAATATTAGAAATGAGGTGACAATTTTTTATTTGAGCTAAGCAACATTTTTTACGAAGCTCTTACTTAAAAACTGATTTTTGCACTATTTTTCTCTTTGACAAATTTGATTATTCTTCTCCCTAATCGTGATGCTTATTGATTTCTTGAACTCATTGCAACTAACAAAAACATTATATGGAAAAAAATTTACACATGATAGGTTGAAGACCATCACTATCATTTTTATGACTGAGAATCACCACTAAAATATATGCTTTGGTTCATGTGAACTAGTTGGTCATTAAGGTTAGAGATATTTGTATCAAATGCATGAAAGGAAGAATGTTGGAATAGTATCAACTACTAGGATATTCCATGTTTGGAGTAATGATTTATCATGGTAGAATTTGAGTAGTTATTTGAAAACTCCATATTGATACATTTCATCACTTATACAATTGTACAAACTTCATTGCTCTACTTAAATGATTGACCATAATGCTAAGCTCCACTAATACATTTTTGAGAACCTTTACTTTGGTGTTTTATTCAGTATATATACATTTTATGATGGGAAGACCATCTTGTTACATGTGGTGTTGAAAACACTTGTTAATATTCTTGATCTTCTTATGGGCATGGTTGAGATGTTTGTTTGCCTGATTGGAGAATTATTGTTTATATCTTCTTTCATACACTTGAAACTTCGTTAAATTACTTTCATAGTATTATCCTTTATCTCATTAGTAATTGGATTATGTAATCAATAGGTAATGGAGGGAGAGTCTTTGTTGGAGTAGATTGTTGAATATTTAGTAAATTTATGCAAGCTTACATTAATAATTGATTCATATTTAAAAGTGAATGTTTCCTCTACACATTTTAGAGGTTTTACTACATTATTGGACTATATACATCACTTACAAAGTAAGGTTCTATATAAATATATTATTTTTTTCTCTCCTTTATTTTGGGAGTGATCTATTATTATGGATGAATTAATTATTTTGTTTTTTTACTACACAGGTTTCAAAGAGAACGCCATAGTATCACTATGGAGAAGAAACTAAGATCACAGATTGTGGGTGAATGGCATGGCATGGCAACGCCACAATATCACTATGGAGAAGCAACCAAGATCACAGATTGTGGGTGAATGGCATGGCAATGCCACGTTCCCGCAATATTGTTGTGAAATGGTGTGAACGTACCATAAAGAAGTGCCATGAGCATGCTATGAGAAAGGTCATATCCATCTCAAGGAATCAATTCATGTCAATCTGCAAGGAAAGAGGTGGCAGAGAGCTCATGAAATATGAGGAAACAACTTGTAATAATTTAAAAACATAATTTAAAGTAGAGATATTCCACCAGATTACTGAGAATAAGATTATGAATTAAAGGAGAGATCCCACAAGGTGTGAAACAGAATTACAGAGGTCGTTGAGGATAAGAGGAACCCTAGTCTACCATGCGTTTGTTGTGGAGAAACTGCTGAGGAAGGTTTGACTTGATTGTGAATATTGTGAAGATGACACTAGATTGCTATTGAATATCATGAAATTGTGGAGTAGATTCATGGAAACTATGGGATTGTGCCACCAGATCACTGTGAATAGAATCCATTATATCTCTCTAGAATCGTAAAATTCCATGTTTTCATGGTGGAGATATAATGGATTCTATTCACAGTGATCTGGTGGCACAATTCCATAGTTAGTAGTCACGAAATTTTTTAAAGGAGATATCCCACGCGAAGGCAATAGCGGTTTGACCGATCACGTGGAAAATGGACCAGATATAAACAGATTAGAATCATTTGAGGCTGCGAGATTATTCTTCCATGAGGGCTCAACCAGATCAGAATCGTTTGTGGACAAAGACCGATCATTGTTTTATAAGATCAAGAGTCCATAGTCTAGGAGTGAGGAGGGATGATACTCGGCTTGTACATTTATATAAGGCTGGAAGGAATTCTTGTCAAGGGTTGGAAACTTTGTAATCAAGCTTGTATACTATTATCATATTTGAATATAGTATTGAAGACCTGTGTCTTTTGATCGATTTTATACTTGGACAAAAATGGATGCATAAGTCAACATTTTTGTGAGTTAATGCATTTTTCAATATTGTTCAGTTTCATGTGAAATTTTTTTTTATGATTGATCCAAGTGGATATTGGTGGCCACCCACCTATTCCAACTGGTTCCTCTTGACAATTTTTAGTTCAGCACGTTCTTTTGTATTTCTTTGTAATTGTGGGTTCTACACTTCCGAGGCTGTTTGAAGCCCTACACATCTTGCAAGTGGATATTTGTGGTCGCCCACCTAATCTAACTGACTTATTTTGAAAATTTTCATGTCAACACATATTTCTGAACTTCCAGGGTTGTTTTGGGGCCCTAAACAATGTTTTTTGGCTTGCCATAGTCAAACTATAGATAAAGTCAGAGGTTGATGGCACAATGTGTAGTTATCGAAAAGACCTTTCCAATGGGTTATCACATGCCTAAAATGGAGGTTGTATGCAAAAGTTATGACCCTGGAAAGTTGAGGTACCAACTTACCCATCGGGGCCCACATAACTTTTAGTGTTTCATTTCCTAGGGTTAGGTTTTTGGATTTTTAGGGTTTTGGAATTCATGAGTAATGTTAAAAAGGCCTCTGGAGCCTCATTGTAATGATTATGCTCAAACGGATGCGCATAACAACCACATCTCTTCTCAGAGATAGCTCCCACCATTCAAGCAAGTTGTTTCAGTTCTACAGTTTTACAGTTTCCGCCTATTTTATTTATTCAATAGAAGTTATTGTTCATTGGATATTTGTTTTTGTTCTCTGTATCTCTGTGTTATGGTATTCAATCTGTTATTCATTTCATTCCGCTCATAAATCCGGATCAATGGTATCAAAGTGGTATGCTCTTCATTTTTTTTTCTTTGTGCATGTCACCGACAAGATTTTGGTACAAGAAGTTGGGACTCGAACTAGTCGAGCCTTTGCAAGATCGGTCTCACCAAACCCGACCACAACTCATGGGAGACGAAAATAAAGATGATGGAGTAGGATATCCTTTTAAAATGTTGCTTGAGGAAGCCCTTGCACGAAAAATGAACAATATGATGGACAACTTTGTACAGATCCTTTGGCTGTTGCCCACAGGAGACACATATTCATCAAGCAGCCACGCAACCCCCTTTAAGGTACAAGTAAATTTTGATATTCCATTATTTGAAGGAATGATAGATGCAGATGTTGTAGATAAATGGATGAATCTGTTCGAAGGGTATTTTTTGGTCCACAATTTTTTCGATCGGGAAAAGATTACATTTTCACTCCTCAAGGTCGTCCCCCATGTTAAGGACTGGTGGGATACGTACTCTGAGCAAAGGGCCACAGAGGAATATGCAATATTTGCGGTCACCCCCACCTAGGATTCCTTCAGGGACGTCATTAAATAATAGTACTACCCTATTGGAAGTTACGAGGACCAGTATAAAAGATGGACCATGCTGCAACAAGAAAGGGACCAGACAGTACCAGATTTCACCAATATTTTCCATACTCTTTGCACAAAATTGGGCATCAAAGACTCTGAATGACATCTAGTGCTCAAATACTATAGTTTTATGCAAAGATACATCCAAAAAGAAATGGAGTTTCCGGACATTGCATCATTAGGTTTGGCTTATAGATATGTTGTCAAGATCGAGCAAAAATTTAAGTAGAAGAGGCGAGAGTTTGGATCTTCAAATTCCTCACAGCCGAAATAGGGAAAAGGTGATTTCAACCTACCAAACAAGGGACAAATAAAATACGGTCACTCTCAGAACAACTAGTCCAAGCCACAACCCAAGAAGGGTAATGAGAAGTTGAAGAAGAACACATGAAAGTGGTGTGAGTACCATAAAATCCCTTGACACAACACTGGATAATGTTGCTCCAAGAAGTCACTAGTGGTTGAGTTGAAAGATTCCGAGTCAAAGGCAGATTTTGAATCTGAATCAAATCCAAAAAGTGGGAAGTGGATCATTGATGTCGAACCCAGTGCCACTGTCGTTACCACCAAAGTCCAGCCAAGTGAACCAGAAGAAGCAGGGGAAGGGGAATGCCTTTTTCACTTACAGATGTGGGTAAAGTGGACTTCGTTGCATTTCATTGTCAATAGAAGAAGTGAGAAGAACCTGATTTCATCAGAGGTCGTCAAGTGGCTAGACCTGCCGATAACACCGCACCCACATCTCTACACCATTGGTTGGCTTCGCCAAGGATGAGATCTTTGCGTCAACCAACAATGATGTCTTCCATACAACATCAATCTCTTCAAGGACGAGGTCTTATGTGATATTGCTCCCCTTGAAGTTTGTGATGTTCTTTTAGGCCAACCATATTAATGGAAGCGACATGTTGTGTATGAGTCTAGACCCCATAGTGTTACTATTACTTTAGGTAGAAAATTGTACAAGATACCAGAGGTAGCTTCGACTACCACTATTTCTTTAATTTCTGCTAAGCAATGCAATAAGGTCATTTCACAGATAGGGAATTTCATCTTCTTTGTGATCCATGCTCGTAGTAAGAAGAAGGTCATTGCCACATCTGTGACCTCTACACAGAGCCTCTCTTTGCAACAGAAGCAAGTGGACAAGATCATGGAAGAGTATAGAGACATCTTCTCCTCACTCACTGGGGTACCGACGCACTGCCAAGTTAAGCATCCAATTGATCTAACCCCCCATGCATCGTTGCCTAATGGACCAGTCTATCACCGTTCACTAATGGAAAACGACGAAATCATGTGCCAGATCCAAGAGCTACTTCAAAAGGGGCACATCTGACCCAACTATTCCCTTTGTGAAATCCCGATTGTGCTGGTGCAGAAGAAAGATGGGACTTGGCAGCTCTGCATTGATTACAGAGCATTAAAAAAAATAACAGTCAAGAATCGATACCCAATTCCCCGAATTGATGACCTTCTTGACCAACTCAAGGGGGAAAAGTTCTTCAACAAGATTGACCTAAAGTCTGGCTACCACTAGGTTTCCATCGAACCAACCGATGTATGGAAGACAACTTTCAAATCTAAAGAAGGTCTCTTCGAATGGTTGGTCATGCCCTTTGGCTTAACAAATGCACCAACAACTTTCATGAGATTGATGGATTATGTATTGAGACCCTTCACCAGCTCTTTTGTGGTGGTATATCCAGATGACATCCTCATCTTCAACAGAACTTGGGAGCACCACATGCAACATATTCAACAGGTTTTAGGCACTCTGTGGCATGACAAGCTATATTCCAACCTGGAAAAATTCTCCTTTGGCGTGAATAGGGTCCAATATTTGGGCTACATTATTGATGAGCATGGGGTACATGTGGATCCAGCTAAGATCCAAGTCATTCATGATTGGCCAGCCCCGACCACACTAACCGAGCTTCAGAGCTTCTTGGGACTTGCCAACTTCTATTGAAGGTTTGTATTGGGATTCTCCCATATTGCATGGACCCTCGGCCAAGTAACCAAAGGTGGTGGCAAGGAAACGTTCACATGGGGGCAGGCACAACAACAAGAATTTGATGATCTGAAGCATCGCTTGTGCTCAGCTCCAGTACGCTCCTTTCCTGGTCCGTAACAACCATTCAAGATCGAGACTGATGCCTCCGACTATGTTGTAGGCGCAGTTCTCACTCAACATGGTCATCCGGTATCATACCATAGTGAGACACTCTCAGATATTGTCAGGAAATACTCCACCTATGATAAAGAAATGTATTCCATTGTGCAAGCCTGTCATCAATGGAAACATTACATTTTGGGAAAGGAGATAATCATCCACACTGATAACAAACACATACAGTTCATACAGACACATGGGAAGTTACAGAATGACCTCCATCAAAAGTGGTCTACATACCTACAACAGTTCCATCTCAACATCAAGTATAAAATAAGGAGCTCAAATCATGTCGTTAACTGCCTTAGTCACCCTCCCATTGTTTCACTCACCACAGTGCTCCATTCTTCATGTGGGCATGAGGCATCTGAGTGGCCCCAACTTTATCAACGTGACCATGACTTCGTCACCACCTATCAGCTCTTGGGTACATGAGTGAATGTCACTGATTTTCACATCCAGAATGGACTGTTATGCCATTTGGGGCACTTCTGTGTTCCCATAAACGAGCATGCAATGCTGATTTGGGAGGCTCACTATAGCCGGATGGCGGGACATTTTGGCATGGAGAAAACTATGGTCATTCTACAAAAACATTTTTATTGGCCAAAACTTCAAAAAGACGTCAGCAAGTATATCAAATATTCCACTGCTTGTGCCATTTCCAAGCCAACCATCAAGAAGCAAGGCTTATACACCCCTCTTCCTACTCCCGAGAGGCCTTTGGAATCCATCTCGATGTATTACATGTCTGGCCTCTCATCCACCAAGCATGGCAATGATTGTGTATGTGTGGTGGTTGATAGGTTTTCGAAGATGGCCATTATCACAGCTTGCAAGAGGAGCATCACAGTGACAAATATTGCCAAGCTCTTCTTCGAACGGGTGTGGGTCCATTTTGGGATACCACCGACTATCACATCATATTGGGAAAGTAGGTTCCTCAACACATTTTGGTCGAGTCTCTAGTCACTGTTGGACACCAAGCTCACTAAATCCACTTCTTTCCACCCCCAAATTGATGGCCGGATAGAGATCGTCAATCAGATGATTGTGCACATCCTACACATGTACAACTCTAAGCATTTGCGTACATGGGATGAGAGTCTTCCCTATGTTCAACACAACTACAATAGGGCTCTCCATAGTTCCGCCAACCATAGCCCATTTTAGGTGGGGTTGGGATTCCAACCCTTGGGTCCGATTGATGTTGCACTACCTCTTTCAACCACACAGAAAGAATCTTCCCATGTTCAGTCTGAGGCCGACAAAGCCACCAGATTCATTGAGTAGATTCAACACATACGCCAATAGGTCCATGAGATTTTGCAAAAAGCCAATGCTAAGTACAAGCAACACCATGATCAACTTCAGGTATTGCACCAATTTTAGGTGGGAGACAAGGTTTGGTTACATTTGCAAAAAAAACGCCTTACAAGGCCCCATCAGAAGCTCTGCCCACTTCGCTATGGGCCTTACACTATCACCAAGGCTGTGGGTAGCAATTATTTTGAGCTCAACACTCCACCCTTCCTTGGCTTGAACCCAATGTTCAATGTGGACCTTCTTCAGCCATATTTTCCACTATTATTGGACACATCATAGATCGCATAACAGTTTACACCAACAAGGCTCAACCCTGAATACATGGAACAAGAATCCACTAATCATATAGTGTACACACAGGTCAAGGGCACTTGCCAACAGAGGATCCAATTTTATCGGGTTGTCAAGGCAGGGCAGCTCCTACACCAAGGTAAGTGGCTCACCCGGGGCCAAATTCAACAAAAGTGTCCTCACATGATGGGGTAACTCAACACAATGGAGACCATTGCTTCCTAAGGGGGGAGGATTGATCCAGGTGGATATTGGTGGCCACCCACCTATTCCAACTGGATCCTCTTGAAAGTTTTTAGTTCAACATGTTCTTCTATAATTTTTTGTAATTGTGGTTTCTACACTTCCAATGCTGTCTGAATCCCTACACATATTCTAGGTGGAGATTGGTGGCCGCCCACCTAATCAAACTGGATTATTTTGGAATTTTTCGTGTTAGCACATCTTTATATACTTCCAGGGTCGTTTTGGGACCATAAACATTGTTTTTTCGGATTGCCATAGTCAAAATGTAGACATATTTAGATTTTGACGACATAATGTGTACTTCTCGAAATGACCTTTCCAACAGGCTATCACACACCTAAAATGGAGGTCGTATGCAAAAGTTACGACCCCGAGAAGTTGAGGTACCAACTTACCCATCAGGGCCCACATAAATTTTGGTGTTTCATCTCCTAGGGTTAGGTTTTTGGATGTCTAGGGTTTTGGAATTCATGAGTAATGTTAAAAAGGCATCTGGAGCCTCATTGTAATCATTCTTCTAAGACATATGCACGTAGTAGCCACATCTCTTCTCAGAGATAACTACCACCATTCGAGAAAGTTGTTTCAGTTCTACAATTTTACAGTTTCAACCTATTTTATTTATTCAATAGAAGTTATTGTTCACTGGATATCTGTTGTTGTTCTCTATATCTCTGTGTTATGGTATTCAATCTATTATTCATTTCGTTCCACTCATAAATCTGGATCAATGATCTCTTTACATTTTTCAATTGATTATTTTTTGGGGTATAAGAGTGCATTCATTGATCTTTAAATAATTCTTTATCTGTAAACAATATATGCATATAAACTTAATAGTTTATTGAGTCTATGAATTCTTTCAATAAGACTTAGTAATCTATCATTTTTTCATACATCTAATTTACTTAGTTTATGCTCCTAGATGGAAAACTTGGCATTCAAGGATTGTATACTTTTATCAAACTTTTAATGATTAACTTGAGCCTGATATATATTTTGGAGAAATCTTTATGTATGAATGTAAGATTGTATTTATTACACTTATGTTATTGATGAAATTTATGTCATTTATATTCTTTTTTGAAACTTCTTTTACAATTCTTTAAGCTTTTCATTTGATTTTTCAATTAGATATGAGAATGCATATGTGTTTTACAAATAACTTCTTATTCGGAAATGTTGTATGCATATATGATTAATACTTTAATGAATAAATAACTCTTTTAATTAATTCAGTGATTTATCATTATGTCTTTTATCTAATTTTGACTATATTTGCTCCTAGTTGGGATAGTTAGGATAATATTAGTATTTATTATTAGAAACAGATATTATAAATACTATAGGTAGATTAGGAATATATATATATATATATATATATATATATATATATATAAACACATATGGATTTGTTTAAATTGATCGATATTAAATTGGTTATCCCTTTTTAGGTGGAAACCAGACGCACATATCGGTGGAAATTTCCATACCAAACTAGAGTAGCTCTAATTGGGACTTGCACATGCAATTTTCCCCTTGTTGGCATAGTGCATTTTCCCATGTCAACAAGACTCTAGGTAGAATATAGTTAAGAAATATCACAATGTTCTACATAGGTGCATCCAAACTAAAATGGAGTCTATGTACATCTCTTCTATGGGAGTTGCTTACCATTATGCCATCAAGATTAAGAAAAAAACTCAATAGGAGGGTAAGAAATATTTGGAGCCAAAAAAGAGTCAAAACATAATAATGGTAATCATGGCCTTAACTCTTAGGACAAGGGACAAAGTAAATATAACTAACCTCAAAACAACCAACTATTGTCTTGCATATAAATACTAAGACTATGAATTCAATGAAGGACATAGGAAATGATGTGGCCACCATAAAATTGGGCCCTTCGCACAATAGTGATGATTGTCACACTAGAAAATCATCATTTCTTAGATTGAAAGCCTCATACTATGATTCAAACCTAACAACAAAACATTCCATGAACATGAGAAAACAAATCATTGAATTGGAACCCAATGTTACTATCACCAGCTCAAAGGTACAACCAAAGGAACTAGAGTAAACCTCAGGAAGATGGTTTCCTATTCCACTCACAGATGTAGATGAAGGGGACACCACCACTTTCAATTCTTAACAAAAGCAACAATAAAATCCCAATCTCAGCAGAGGTCATCAAGAATATGAATTTGCAAACAATGTCACACCCCTAGCTATACATTATTATCTAGTTAAGCTATCTATGAGACATTCCACAACAGTCATCAATGTTCCCTACAATATGTCATCTATCCCCTCAAATATGAGTTACTATGTGAAATCACCATTCTTGAAGTTTGTGATGTTATTTAAGGACAACCATATGTGGAAACATCATGTTACTTACTATTCTTGGTCCTATGGTGTCATTATCAACCTAGTAGATCGAATCTACATGATGCTAGAGGTAGTTGTTACTACCATAGTCTCTCTAATCACTGCTAAGTAGTGTAGGAAGGTGATCTCTCAAACTAGGAGGTTTGTCCTCTTCATGGTTTGGATGAAGGGAGAAAAAAATATTCTCACTAGAAAATTTGGGTCATTTTGTGACGACTATTTCGACGCTCTTGCGACGTTATCTCATGGATATTGTGATGAATCTTGAGTCTCTCAAACGTCGTATCATAGAACATGGAAATTTTGACGAACTTAAATTAACGTTGCAAGTGCGAAGACCGTAGGGAACTTCTCACAATTATGAAAAAAAAAGAAATATTGTCGCCAATATGACAATATAGGCAAACTAAGTGAAACCAATTGTTCATCGCAATTGCGACGACGATTTTTCATGGTCTATATAGCAAATTCATTGCAGGATTTTTTATTGTCATTGAAATTGCGACAATAACTTTTCTTGGTTTATATATCAAATTCATCGCAGGATTATTAATGTCGTTGCAATTGCGACGACAACTTTTCTTGATTTATATAACAAATTTGTCGTAGGAATTTTTATTGTCGTCGAAATTGCGACAACATCTTTTTTTGTTTTATATAGAAAATTCGTCGCAGGATTATTATTGTCGTCTCAATTGCAACATCAAATTTTCTTGATTTATATAGCAAATTTGTCGTAGGAATTTTTATTATCGTCGAAATTGCGACGTAAATTATTTATTTAAAAAAATAAAAATAAAAATTTGGGCTAATTGTATGCTCTAAATATTGAAGGTATATCTTTTCTTTATGTATATCTATGTGCATAAGTGTATTTAGCACTAACATAATATTTTACAAGACAATTCATGAATGCTACATTAACATGCATTTTCTATAAGATCCTAAAATATCCATGCTCAAGTACCAAAGGGAAATAAATGTACAATTCATGAATGCTACATTAACATGCATTTTCTATAAGATCCTAAAATATTCATCCTCCAGTA
>ML791455.1:138168-152399 GCA_009831015.1 Picea engelmannii
TGGTATTTCTTCAAAATAGTAATATAGGTTCAATGTAGAATAAAGTGAACTTTTTTCAATACAAACATGTCATGGTCGCCAAAATCCCAATGCAAATAGAAACAAGGGGGAAAACACCATGAATAAAAAAGGTTATTGGGATCAACATCATTGGAATCAAATTATATAGGAGTCCATGAAATTCAACTAACTCTATAAGAAGGTCAACATGAATATCCACTAGGTTTGATAGGAATCTTTGTAATTTTGCGAAGTCTAGGTTCTATAATTTTGGTAGAAGCATAGGAAAATCTAGTTAACAATGGGCACCTTGAAAAATAGCAACCATGTCTTAAGAAAAATAAAGGGAACTAGTAAGGTTGAATCAAATTTCATGATAAATGTATATCATAATACCACATGTATTGATTCTATAAGGACCATCCACTAAATTGATTCTCTTCCATAGGTAAAAGTAGTTATGGATGTTCCATCAAAGAAAAATTAGGAAATAGGCATTCTCATTATCAATTTAGAAAACTATCTAAAAAGTTAAACAAAGTCATAGGGTTGTGTTATAGACATTCTGATTATCAATTTAGAAAACTATCTAACAAGTTCAACAAAGTCATAGGGGTTGTGTTAGCTTTCAAGGTTACTCTGAAAGTGTTTACACCATGTTTGGGGGTGCTTCATGAGATTTGGGGTACATGGTGTATGATTATACCTTGGATGGTTTGAGATGGATTTGCACATTGGAGGTGGTTTAATTAGTGGTTGATTAACCTTAGTTGAATTCTTTCATTACATTCCTCCTTGGAGTGTTGGAGATAATTAGATAAATTGGGACATTATTTATGTTGGCCAAATTTATATTGGTTGATTTCTTGGGAGGATGCCCTACATTGGAAAAGAAGAATTGACATTCTAGAGGAGGAAATTGAGCCCTAGAAAACATAGGGTAGCTTGGATTCTTTCATGGAGGCATGTATTTGACTTGGGGATGCCTTGGTTGCGATAGTGTTCATGTAACTGGAGTGGAACCAATGGAGTGTGTGGCTTAGTAAGTGGAGTGCAACCAATGGAGAATGTAGCTTAGGAGGACTTATGGAGTCCTTAGATGCTTGATAACCATTGCATAAGCCCATATCTCTTCAATTTTTTTTTCCATCAAAATCAACCCACAAAAAATTGGAATTGCTTCTTCATACTCCAGAGATCATCACGGGGAAATAGAAGGAGGGAAAAAAGGCCCACCATTGGTATGTGAGTGACTTGGTAAAAAATATCGGGTGGCTGGAATGGGCAGGGGAGGGGGTGTCATCATGGACCCTAGAGGAACAATTGAACTTCTTTTGCATGGGGACTTGGTGTTTTTTCCAACAACCAAGCAAAAGCTTATGCACTTTGGAAAGGATTGAAAATTTCTAAAGGTTCATGTTCTCAATTGTTGGTTGTAGTGAGAGATTCAAATACAATCATTAACCATATGGAATTCATTGTGCACTAAAATAGTCTCATTCAACTTCAAGGTTGTTTTCTTGTTGAGCTGACAAAACAAGAATTATTTGGTCTAGAGTCAAGCAAATACTAGATGGTAGAGTATAGGATATATGTTTATGGAAGGAAACTAAGTGAACGAGACCAATTTTCAAGATGGTTTGTTAGCAATGACATATGCAAGTTATGTTTTATTTGTTTAAATATTTTAAATTCACCTAGTTATTTCTAGACCTAAAGTGTTATTAATTCCTCCATAAATAAATGTGGGTCTATTCCAAATGTCATGCAATCTACAAAATATAAAGTATCAAATCCATATGTATGTTGAAACTTAAAATTTTATTAAATTCAATTAAGAGACATGTCAATCCCATGGAGAAAACCATGCCAAATCCTAAAACATGATATGTGAAGGATGATCAATTCAACTGGCACAAAATTTATATGAAATCCATTTATCACTTCAAATCTTGAGGTCAACACTTAGATATATTTTGATGAAAAAGAGAATGACATATATTTTTAATCCATATGTGCAAGAATGTCATGTGTCATCTCCTGAAGGTATCACTTGTCTCCTTAACTCTAAATTGATGACATCATTAATGATATGTGGAAACCTATGATTGATCCATGCCTCAACAAGATGACTTGATAACATCACCATGATGATGTGGATATATATGAACCTGTTGTGCATTACTCTCTAATAATTGCATGTTTCTAACTATTTTATACAATGTTGATGTCACTATACTATATGATAGGATATACTAATCCTACCATGAGTTATATAATGTCAAGAGAAGAGGTTCTCTCATGAGGTGTATTATGAAAAAATACCCTTTTAGTACAGCTATTGTCATGTTGTTCATCACACTTTATGTGATTTCCATACAATGGCCATCACATACAAGAAGAGGAGGTTTATCTAGAGCTCAATTGGTTTCATTATATTTGAGAATGGAGTTTAGTGGGTGTAATGTGCATATGAATCTATGTCTAGGCATAGAGGGTAACTTCCTTCTAACACTATTATTATGGTTTGATCTCATGGGTGAGTTACAAGTTTGTTTATTAATGGTAGATGGATTGAATTGATCTAGTGTGCTTGTAATATCTCATTCTAATAATATTTATATGAATGATAAGTATGGAGTTGGGATTTTTAAGGGTAAGTATGCAGGTGGAACTCACATTTTTCACGCCATCTGATTTATCAATATTGTTTTCAATGTTGATTGAATCAATCACTAACTCCATCCAACATTATACATCACCAAGTCCTATGAATAGGTGTTTATGAACATTGAACATTGGAAAACAAAAATGTTAAGGGAGAACATAATATGCCACATCATCTTATAGTAAAAAATATCTAAAAAAAATTATTAAATGAATAATAGTTGTTTACACCATTATCTGTCCTTGGATTTTGAATTTAAGTATACAAGGAAATGAAGGAAAATTTCAAGATGCAAGAGAAGAAAATTATTTATACCTTTTTGGAAATGTGTTTTAGATTGTGGAGGTGACCACCCTTCAAAAATGCATTTTTAAAAGACATTAAAAGGTTAAATGACGTAATAATAGCTAAACATCTATGACGAAATAATCATGTACAAGTGAAAAGGAAGGCTACTAGGTGGGCTTGAAACAAGAGAACTCTTAGCTTACACATACACAATACATAAGATAAGATGCCATGTAAAACTCAAGTGCACCACTATCTAAGGGATTTTTATTCTTTGGAATACATTGTGCAAGAAGATTAGAGATGAAGTCTACCTAATAAAATATCATCCCATGCTTGAGCACCCCATGCATAATCAAAATCCATCTTAACCATATGTATCTAGTGCCTCGCCTACCATACAAGAGGTTCAAGAGAATTGATAAGGCTTGAAGTTCCATTTGCATTTTTTTTATTAAGTGTACCTTACTTGTGGTAGTTTGGAATGGCTTAACTAAAAGACACCATGCCTTCACAATGTTATAAACATCATGCATTTTGCTAAAATTTTGCAAACACCAAAGGCTTACTGACATTGTGGGAGGTGAGAACTCATACATCCTTTGAAGAGTATCAACTCCATATTGCTCGATTATGTCATCGCTCTATGATTTCAATGTTCAACTTGTTACATATGCATTCTCAATCAAGGTATTTAGCATGTTTATGCATGGAAACAATTCCTCTTTGTATCCCACCTTGTGGAATCACAAGACCTTAACATTGAAATCCTTGGGTTCCTGTCCTTGGCTTATTTTTCTGCTCAAAAAGATTTGTGGAAGGTTCAACATCATTGTACATATCATAGAGGAATGAATAAGTAGGCTTTGAGGCAATGTTGAGTAGCAACACCATGTCCATGACATAATGAAAAGACATAATGAAAAGAATGGTAATGCTCTTTGTCATGTGAGACACAATGAAAAGAATGGTAATGCTCTTTGTCATGTGAGACACAATGAAAAGAAGGGTAATGCTCTGAAAAAATATTATAAAATGATTGACATGGCCATTTCCAACCCCTCATGTTTAATCCTTAAAACTTATTATTTCATCTTCCCAAAAATTTATTTTTGCATGTTGCACCAAGTTTAAAGTTTGCACATTGCTTGGAAAAAGACGCTTTCCACATGTCACATGTCACAAGACTTTCAAAGTTGCATATATCATGTCACAAGATTTTGGAAGTTGCATATATCATGTCACAAGATTTTGGAAGTTGCATATTGCATATTCAAGTTCTATTTGTTGCCTAGATTCCATTTCCCAAGCACAAGGCACCAGGTCTTGCTTGCATTCTCACGTCTTGAATCAAGGAGTATTGAATCAATATATACCAAGTCTTATAAGAGAAGCTGGAATTATCATTAAGTGTATAACAAAATTACATTCACAGATATATACAAGACATAGAAACAACCTTGTGTATATTATCAGATGAAAAAGTACCCATAATGTCAATGCATTATATGAATCATTACATGTTCAGCTATATAATGTACATCTAACTGTCTTATAAAATTATTACATGACATCATGAATTTATTTTAGTCTTCTTTTGCGCTTTCCAGTTCTTAAGAAATTCATCCATCTCCATGTCTTCGTTTACTGGGTTCTCTTCAGCAGTTGATGTTGTTTCAGTCCTTTCACGTCGAGTATGTTTGGTCTCGTACCCATGACGTGGATGCTGCTGTGAGGGTCCATCACCTAAAAAACTAAAAAATATGAAATTTATATGGCCAATTTTTAAATATCATTGAAGTAGTTCATTAATATTAAAAAAAAACTCAGCAATGTAATTATTCACCTGGTCCTCTAGTCGGCACCATTGGAATGGATGTCGGCCTATTCACCTGATCTTCAAGTCGAGGAGGATCATCTATGACATTCTATGCCATTGAAACATAAAAATTTATAAGTACAAAATTATTAAGTATATGATTAATATATAGACATTTTACCGTCGTGGGCCTCATTCACAGGAACATCTTGGGGTTGCACCTCAATGGGATGGGGTTGCTGGGGAGAACCATGATCTTCTGGTTGCGTTGCACTATCAATGCTCTGTTGTCCAATACTAATGGTTTTGTTGATAGTGTTTATCCCATGATTAAAACAAAGTAAGACATTAAATTATGGACGATATCAAACATTCACGTATTTTATAAGCAACGAAATATTAATGTGGACTGATTTTTATTTACCTTATCCTGCAAATTGGATCTTGGGGTCTGCCCCATGATTTTCCTACGATCAACTAAGGCTTTATAACCATACTTGTAACCAAGTTGGAGGTCTTCCTCTGTTGTTTCAGTTTTGAAGTTGTCGCCCTGCATTGCATAAGGGTATGGTGTTTTTAATGTTTTTGGCTGCAATTACCTTAAAGTTGTAAGGTGACACAAGTAATATTCTTAAGATGTTTGGGTACTTACGATTCATGACTGTAACCTCGAGTAGCTTCCCTGGCCTAGCTTTTGTTGGCCATGTTTGGAAATCCTTGCTTTGGTTGCCTTCGAAGTGTCAGGCAACATATCATCAAAATTTTCAAGTATGTTATATATAACCACACTTTTATTTAGATCTAAAGAAAAATAAAGCCGGTATTGAATTCAAAAAATTGTAATTTACCTTGGTGTACCAGTTATTTGTTCTCCTGATTTTTTCAAAATCTTCTCTTTTGCATCATCAATGATCACCTTCCACTCCCTCTCTGGAATTGAGGGAGGATGCTCATACCTAGGATTTCCTGCCAAGCTTCGTCTATAAACATCCTTTGTATATTTTAAATATTCACCCGCTGCAAATGTGACCGCTTTTTTATTGAACGTGTCTACACCAAAGAGGCCTTCAAGATAATTCATAAGTTCCTTTTTGAGGTTGGAATTCTGGCAATTCCACCTCATGCATAAGGTTTCCCAAAAAATAGACAAGGTCTTTCTCTCTAGTTGCCTATAAAAAAGGTCATTTCCTACACACAAAAAGATATGATCATTAATTTAAAATTAATAATCTAGATTATTTATGTATGAGGACAACATTAAATGATTAAAATATGAATTAAAACTACTTGGGAGTCTTGATTGTTTTAATGGAATTCCATTATCGTCAACCAAAAATGTGCACGGAAGGGTCCCCATGCTTGTCACACATCTAGCTCCAGGAAATGCAACCATCTCAGCCACATCACTATGATCCTCATCTCTTCCACCATATCTAGACTCTGATCGAGGTGTGGATGTCTGGCGGTGCGTGTCATGGCTCCCATCTAAATTAGGTGTGGAATATGGAGAAGTAAATAGTGCTCTAGCAACTATATGATCGCCCACATCAGGACTCTGTAGCGTCTTTGTAGTGCCACTACTACCAACAACGGGATGAACAAGCTCCAAAAATTCCTTTATAAAAAAGAAAATGTTTTTTCGTGAGATAATGTAAAATTTAAAGAACAAAGTTTCATAATTGAACATATGAGTGCAATACAAAAAAAACACTTTAAATTGTGGTTATTACCTTATATGTGTTAAGTTGTGACATAAGGAGCTTGATCTTTGCTTTGACATCGGGAGTTTGTTTTGGACGATCTAACAAGCTAACAAGTTCCTTGTTAGCTTTAATGATCTTTTTTTTTAATAAGAGCATCGGATCAACACATGAATAAAACCCCTCCTCATCGGCGGAATCATGATCCACATGGCCTGCAGACTACATATAATTTTAGCAAAACAATGTTATTTCAATAAAATTATACAAGCAAATAATAAAAACAACGTAAAATGAAAGTGGAAATTGATAATCATTTACATGTTCTGCGGCTGACCCTTTTCCACGATCATCCTACCACATTATAATATAATTAGAACCCCCAAATATTTGAAAAATTGTTAATGATAACAAAAAAACAATGTTAAAGATAATATTTACAACAATGTTAAAGATAATAAAAAAATATAATGCAATAAGTATAGGTTTCTTAAAGAGGTGTTGCATAAGAACCTGCACACTATTAGTCAATGTTTCTATTTGATTCAAATGGTAATCCACTAATAACTCTTCCCCGGGAGCTATCTTTTTTATTCTGCACAGGACTACCCGATTCTCTTCACGTCCCTCATATATGAAATTCAGTTGTTTGTTTGTTGTCCCGAGTCGTGTTCTGTTTATAAACCTTGCGATATTGTCGGAAGCTTTAGGCCTTCCATCAATATAGATAGTCGCTCCCTTATTTTTATCCTTGTTTATTAGTTGTATATAATTTGCGGCGAGTGCATATCTCCACATACTTTTCATGTACCAGACCAACCACATCCAATCGTTATAATTGTAACATGGTCCGACAAAGTCCATCAATTCAATTACTGTATTGTATTTTACAATTATTCCATCCATGGAAAATAGCCCCAAGCCATGCACCAGGGAGGATGGTGCAATGCGATATGTTCTATTGTTGACAACGAAGTCAACATCTATAAGAGGTAGTTCTTTAGGTACCCATTGTTTCACCAGATGCTTATACCTAAGTGGAACATCTATGTCTCCTATGCTCTCATCATCATAAGAGCATGATCCTGCTTCGTCAAGAAAAAAATTCAAGCATCTACAAAATTTTATTCTGAATTTTTCACCTCTGGTCCTTGTTTTCTTATCATATCTACTAGATGTAGTCGCATTTCTGGCCTCTATTTATCCTAAGCTTTCCTCACTCGACGAAGAAATATCTGATAGGTACATGTTTGGTTGTACCTTCAGTTGCATGTGCATGTGTTGTTAGTTAGTATTCCATCATCATATTCAGATTTCTAAATAATTTTTTTATGTCTTTAGTTTTGGATGCACAATTAGACTAGGGTGCAATTACCAATATTAGTGGTTACCCACCTAATTTAATGTGATATCCCTCTTGATTTTGGACATATTAAGGACATATTAATGTGATAACACTAAGGACATGATAAATTTATGATATGGATCTAAGAAAAAAATAGTAGTAAGGTTGTTGTTTGTTGGATTTGTGCAAATTAGAATTATTATAAGAAATGTCCATTGAAGATGAGGGTCAATACTATGGAGTAAGAAATTCAACCATCAGTTGGTGTGTTGTAAATCTTGGGTGCTTTAGTTGGCAATATGTCTAAGGCAAGCCAAGATTAGAGCTATACAAATATTACTTTTGTTCGTTACAAGAGTAGAACTATACAAATATTAGTTTTGTTCAAGCCAAGATTAGAACTATACAAATATTAGTTTTGTTCAATCCAAGTTGAAGAATAAGTTAGTTATCATGATAAGAATAAGATAATAATAACAATCTCCATTGACCTTGTATAAACCATTCCATTTGTTGTTTGTTTCACTAAGTGTAAAGAACAATGTTGGAGAATTATAAGATGTAAGTTAGGTATGAGCTATTTGTTACCTCTTTATTACCTTTTATTTTAATTGTATCCATATTTTGTATTGATCAAATGAGGAATTAACCCGAAACTGATGCCATTAAACACAAACTCAATCCTAAGGCCAACTAAGGAGAAAAAACAACACACGCTAATTAATATAGGAGTCAAGCATGCAAACAAACCTTCTCACAAAGAAGCGCTAGTTGGTGATGGAATCCAACATCGCAGAATCGATGCACGAAGGGGCTGAGTTTTGGTAGGTGGGAAAGTTACATTGGCAACCTGCTTAATGAACTAACGCCCTGGTGCAAGTTACCTCACTGAGCAGTGGGCAACCCTCCAAGGAGTCTGAGTGAGTCTAGCCAATGTCGATCCCAGGTACAACACCACCTTCCATGTGCTGTCACCTTGTGTAGGAAGTGTAAAATATTATGGCCTCTATGGTACCACCTACTATACCAAAGAAGAGGGGGGATAGTCGACAATTGACACCAAGACCAACAAAGCAGGGTTGATTACTCTGAGGGCCCCAATGCGACCTCATGATTGACCCTTGTCTTAGAAGGGCTTCCCAAAGTCAATGATATAGCAACTGAATTTCACTCCCTAACTCAAGGCTTTATGTTTATTTAGCAACATTGGAAAGTTATTCTCACAATCCTATTCCAAAGATCTACACCTAAGGTAAGATGTGTTTGAAGAGCCCTAGAAAAGTTGCTAGATAAATTTTCATTAGCGCTTGATTTTAGGTTGTTGTTACTCAAAGGAGTGGTCGTGAAACTGATGGCATTTTGACTTGACTCTTTAAACCATGCAAGAGGAATATGAAATGCAATAAATTCAACTTCGATGAAAACTATCTATGGGAAGGAGCAAGAGGTATTAAGCAAAGAAATAATTTCTTGATAGATTACTATGTGTGTAGTACTGCAAAATGACCCGATTTTTAAAAATACCATGCAAAGGTCATAGTTGACTTAGTACACCTATACAACATTGAATCAAATGTCATCATTTCTAACATAGTAAAATTTTATAATTATAGATACCACCATACACATATTGAATACTCATAAGGACTCCTTCATCCCCTCTCGTCTATACCTCCCTACTTTGTTCCCCCACTTTAAATTTCATTTTAATCCTAAGCAATTAAGTAGGAGATCAGGGGTATGTTTGATGATGTTTACCTGGTGTTCAAGGTTTTCCACAATTTGGGCTAGCATGTTGTTAGCTTTTGGTAGTTAACAATAAGTAGAGTGTGGGAACTTTTGAACCTTCTACTTCATTTGTACTTTTTCAACAGTTTGGCTCTGGTAATCTCAATTGAGAGAGGCTTAGAAGTTTTTTGTTTCCTTGCATGTTGGTAACATGATTAATGTTGCATGCCACAACATCAATGGTTGAACTTTTGAAGTGAGAGGTCCTATGCCAACATGGCAAAGAATTATCAAATAAATCATCATCGATCCCATTTAATTCACGCTTACTATATTTGCATGCAATCATTTGATTAATCTTTTCTAACCTTTGATGAGGACAATTTCGAGAGCATAATTTCCTGATTACATAATTTTGGGAGTATATTTAGTAAATTATTATTTACCTAGTGTAAGGTTTGGTAGAGACTGATTCAGATGTGAATCATGGATAGTGTTTTTGTGGTGAACTACAGAAAATATGTCCTTTGGCCATATTGAATTTGAAAATTAGTAAGTTTCATGGTTTGTTGGCTGTAATTTTTGGAAGTAATGGTAAATCTGAAATACTGAGACATGGGATGCCATCAATCAATAAATATTACTTTCATAAAAGCTTAAAGGTTGATTGTGGTAAGCAAACTTTATGTCTCACTATCCTCATTTGCTAGAAGAGAATCTGGGGTTATTTCATTGGTCTATGCTTTTAATTTTCATCATTTCTTGAGAGATAGATAACTATCACCGAAATTATGTATTTTTGCTCATATGGAATCCTTAAAGATGGGGGTTTCCAATCTGTTGATGGTTATTTCTCCCAATTGTTCTGCTTCCTTTCAAAGTTGTGAAATGTGGGAATCAAGACAAAATAAGCATCAGTCCTATTTCTTTGCAGTATTACAATCTGACATAGATAATATTTTATGTCACTCTTTCTTCAACACGGTACTGTACAAAGCCTTAACTTTTTATCAATAGATCAAATAAAGCATTTTTTTTTTTCTAATGACTACATTTCCAACTGGTGTGGAAGCATTTGAACAATAAAGAAAAGTCAAAATGGTTTTTGGGGTAAACATTTGTATTCTTGTTGGTGTGGAAACATTTGGGCAGCACATGAGAGTCAAAAACATTTTTTCTAACATATATTCTAAAATCATATGCATGGCATTGCTTGGGCAACAATGGCAATGCAAAAACATTTTTTTTTAATTAATGCAAAACTTAGTGCATGTTATTCACCATTTTGTCTAAAAAAAATAGTGAAGTTTCTGGGAGATGACGATATAATCAAAATCCCCCCCTGCAATGAACAATTGCAATAAGAAGAGGACCTTGGGGAGATCCCAGAAGCAGATTGGAAGTAATGTCAGTCCATCAGTATCTTTGGATGCCCATAACATAAGAAGGTTTAAAAATTTGGGTCCATTGAACTGGTTGATTATGAAGATGAAGCATACATGCATGCTTAGGGGAGTGAGACCTACATTGGACATAGAGCAGAAGAAATCTGTAAGGATGCCTCAATGTCTCATATTTTTAGTGTGAGGAAATGGTATGGCCCCAAGATTGCAGAAAAAGAAGAAGAGAGCCAGGATGTGAAGGTTGTCACGTACAAATAAGGATGAAGAGCCTCTGAAGAAACTTATTTTGCCTGGAATGGTGGGAGAAATGAGTATTGATATTACCAAGTATTGGTGTCAGCAATATCGACTTTTTTGAGTTTTGATGAAGGCGTTAAACCAGATGAAGATGCACCAAATATTGTCATTTTGGGGGGGGCACAAAATGTGGATCTGGATCAACTTGTTGAGCTGTCGTGGCTTTCCAGTCTTCCTCTTGCAGTTGAAACTTGAAATTAAGAAGGATTGTGTAAATGGTAGATTGAAGGCCATCACTGCTCACTTTGGGGATATATCATCACCTACTTGCATTTGACATGCCTGATGAAAACATACGATACTAAGAGCTATGCATTGATTCTAGGTCTGTGAAGGTGAGCATATATAGAAATGTATTCTCTTTTAGGAAAAATGAGTTCAAAATCTTGCATGTGGATGATAATGAAGTATACTCCATGAATGATTAATGGCTATTGGAAACTTTGTTGCTTGTTGGGAGTTATTAGCTATGAAACTGTGATAAGTATCTAAAGCAAAGTTTAGGATATGTTTCAGGTCCATTCTACAATCTTGAAATTTTGGATGTAAATTGAAGCCTTCTTTGATCCTACCATGATAATAATAATAACCAGAGTATCAGGCACATTGGTCCACTATGTAGTGTTGGGGTTCCATATCCCAAGAAAATGTCATGCAACCATCCTGGAAGAATGATTTAGAATTGGAATGATTTATAGGTTTAAACAAGGTTTAGTCAATCTTCCTATAGTCGATAATGAGACTTGCATTGTGGAACTATTTGTCACATGTGGACTTATCTAATTCTCCCATGACTTGAGGATAAAGTTGGAATGATTTGAGGAGGGTTGTTACACCTTGAACACCTCATCCATGACACTTTTGGAGCTGATTTGAAGGGTTCATCCACTCTTGAGGGGTCTTACTGATGATTTATGGAGATTTTCCACCTTAGAGATCTATGTGTCCACCTTGGAAGATACCTAAAATACTTTACTTGCATACTTTGAGGAGTTTGTTGAGGATCTACCCCTTTGAAGGCCTTTGGATGCTAGACATTACACCTTGGATTCACCTTCTTCCTTCATTAAGGGAGATGTTACACTCTCTTGGGGCCTTTTCACTTGAATTTTTGTACATGTGGTTTGACCACCTCATTTTTATTGTATTTTTTGACTAGTTAGTTGGAGGAAGTAATATTTTATCCCTCCCTAGGATATATATAAGGATCTCACATGAGACATTTCTATAGGCTATATATAAGGATCTCACATGAGACATTGCTATTTTATTGTAAATGAAGTTGAGAGAGTCTTCCAGTTGCTATTTGAGAGAGTCTTCCAACAATTTTAAGATGGGAAAGAAAGGATTTTCATCACTATAAAAGAATATTTTGTGGAGTGGGGGTTGATTTCCATTTATGGTTTTCAGATTCCTAGGTATGTCTTAAATTTCCAACATGTAATTAGTTTATGTTTACAGGATCTATGCAAGAGTTTGTTATGTGCATAGTGTGTCTCTTGTTGCTGATTTTTCTCTAGAGATTGAACGATTTTCTAGGTACGATTATTTTTACAAGCATTCTTTAGTGTTGATTTGATTTATTTTTTTTGCCCCAGGTTTGGTAAATCACCCCTTTCATTGTATAACACTTTGTTCAAGCCTCAATAAAGGAGTTACAATGCAGTCGCACAAAGGCAGTGGGGGAATTTTATGGTTCAGATTAATATAATCAATCCCAAAGGTCCCCTGAAGCTGTCTGGAGTCTAGGAGAGGGTGATAATCAGTAACTAGTGAAGGAGGAAAGAGTGGCAAGGACTCAAGAGTTGAAAGCTGGAAGGAAGGGCAAGAAATGCATTAAGCTGCTAAAAGGAAAGCCTCAATTGGTCCTTGGGGTGGATATCACAATGGAGTAGGTTGTGGGAATGATAAGTAGAACCCTAACAATCATTTCTATGGAAGGGAAGGAAGTGCATTAAGTTGCTAAAATGAAATCCTCAATTGGTCCTTGGGGTGGATGTCACAATGGAGTATGTTGTGGGAATGATAAGTAGAACCCTAACAAGTCGTTCCTATGAAAGGTTCATATTGAAGAAAAACCTATTCGGTCGGATAGAGAGATAGTGGACCCAAATGTTAGGATTCTCACATGGTTTCCACACATTAGTAAAAGGTTGGTTAGTTTTCAATTGTCAATTCAAAGTGGACACCATTCTAGTTTTATTGTCGAAATGGTGTTGTGGTACAACCTCAATGATATTGAAAAAATGGATGTCAAAAATTGAAAGGGTTACCAAACACTACATCTGGGTTAAAATGCCCATATTGGCATTGGAAATATGGTTTTTCAAAGCCTTCAATACCATAGGCGACATGGTTGAGCAGTTCAAAACATCCCATATGTGCATTGTAGCCAAAATTTTAGTTGAGTTGGATGTCAAGGAAGGGTCAGTGAAGGAGATTGAGATCATGGTGGGGAATTGTATCTACATTCAAGCATTGGAAGACAAGAAGGGAGACAAAGAAGCTATGCAGATTGAACTTGATGCTGGATGAATAGCATGAAACGCAAGAAACATTGAACTTGACATTAGATCTCACATGAAACATTGCTATTTTAAAATTGTTGGATAACACTTAGGGTACTCACCATTCTTGCTTCCCTCGCATGTGACCTCATGTTATCCCCTTTCACCTCTCAGACTCTTCCTCCTATGCCCTCGTGTGCTCCCCTTTCTCCTAGCAGACTCGCCCTCATGTGCTCCTTCTCTTCTCGCAGACTGCCCTTTCTCCTCTCCTCGCAGAGGTCATGTGCACACTCTATTTGCACGGGGTATGGATCAGTGCATAGTACAGGATGCGGTCGGGGTATGGATCGGGGATATGCATACAAAAATGGGGGGGATTTGTTTTTGTTAAAAGGGTTTTGGTTTTGTTTTTTTATTTATTTCTTAATTAAATATTTATAATATATAAATTATATATATATATATATATATATATA
>ML791455.1:162303-178267 GCA_009831015.1 Picea engelmannii
ATTTGGTCTCCAAGGCAGCTATAAGGAGAAATTAGATTTTTGAAATCAAACAACAAGAGCATGATTAGAAAGAAGGTTATTCATGTAAATATTTTTATGGTTTCCAACCTAAAAATCTTTACAAACATTTTCAAAACAAGTTATCAAACTGATTATACAAACACATTGTTTTGAATATGTCAACTGTACAATTCTTTGTTTTATGGATACATATATGTGGAGACATTATAAGTTGTTGTTTTCTTTAAAATGAAAATAGGGGTCATAAGGAAAATACATTTGGAGTTATAAGTTGAATGGTTTTTCAAAGGAAAATAAATCAAGGATCTATAAGTCAAAGTGGAGTCATAAGATGAACACCATTTCCTGTGATGATTGCAAGAAAAGAAAGTGAAATTTCATAAGTGAAAGAGGTATGATGAAAGGGAATTTTCAACAATGAGTGCTCATTTGAGAGATTGTACAAATGCATTTCTACCATAATACCCTTGTTAAGAATGTTTATTCCCTCCACAAAAGTCGATTTTCTCCTGATGTCAACACTCTCATTCTCATTTTCCTCCACAATGTTTTTTTTCCTCTTTCCTAAAAATGTTGTAGCTTCACCTCTTTCCATATATTGTTGTTCCGCTTAGATGCTCCCCAGATTCGAACTGATGATGCGTTCCTGTGTTATACCTTATCTTCTTGCTCCAATGTGTTCCTTCCTATGCTTACCCAACCCGAAATTTCTGATAAACAACGAATGTTGACATTTTCACTGTCAACATACACCATTTTTTCCATGTGGATAAATCGTGGCATTGAGGAAATATGTGGGAGGTGAATGCATAAACCAAGGAGAAGAGAAAATGTTCAAGAAGGAGTTGGCCAGGGAAGGTAAGTTCGAATTCAATGTTAAGAATTGTTAAGTTAAGTGCCAATTTCGACTTCTTGAGGAACGTTTTGAGAACATAAACAATTCATTTCTAGAAGAGGTTGATTGTAAGAAGAAAAACAGAGTTGGGTTTCAACAAGAAGGCATAGAAGCTTTTAAATTGCAGATTGAATTGCTAGGTATGCCCTTTCATCAAGAAATTTATGATTGAAATTAACAGAGAGAAATTTCGAAATTAAAAAAATGATATTTTCTTTGTTTCATTTGAACAGAAAATTCTTGTTGAAAGAACATTCAAAGAATTGAATTAAAGCAGAGTCTGCAAGTTTGAAGAAATCAAAACAACTGATTGAAGAATATACAGGGTTGAATTTTTTTTGGACAAGGATATACCTCCTTTTTTATAAGCAGTGAAATATTTTTCAGGGTCTTTCTCTTTAAAAATTGAAAGAATGGTGTCTAGGTATGAGCCAAAGAAGTTTGATCCATCAGAAACTCACAAAGACTGTCTAGAAATTCTTGAAAAAAATTAGTGGATATCTTTCTTTGAGAAGTTTGATGGATATTGTGAAAAGGTTTCTTTAGAGTTTTCTTGTTTATTTAATGGGGAAAGGGCCACTATTGGTAACATCACCATTAGAATTTCTGAAGATGCAATTGCACAGATCACTAGATTACCTCAAACTGGAGAAAGATACTTCAAAACTAAACACTTTAAAGATAAATCATGGGCACCTTTTGTATCCAGATCTAGGATTGCAACAGTAAATTGGAAAAAAAGAATTCCAAGAAGTTGGTTGATTCATCCTTGGGATGAATTAACATATCTCATCCAGAAATTTATTACTTGTGAAGAAAGGTTTAGTATTGTCTACCTGTGTCACATCAAATTGTTGCAACATTTAAAGAGTGATTGTGAAATTAACATGCCCTACTTTCTACCGCAAAGCCTTTCTAAGGTGGTGATCGCAGCCACACTCCTCGGAGCACGTCCACTTCCTCAGGACCTTCTTCTTCTCAGCCCGAAGAACTCCAAGGTTCTTCTATTTCCCTATCGGAAAATATGCACCCACAGTTCTCTTCGCGCAATCCCCTTTCCTTGACTTATCAGAGGATCATAACTCGCGACTTTGCAAGTTCACTATCCATCATTGGGTTCTCGAATCTTCGAGACCCGATGGTCAGTCAATTGCTAACTTTTCCTTCTCCTCTATCGAGACTTCAGCTCTATCGCGACTTCGCCACTCGCGACACCAAACATTTGGTTTTCCAACCACCAATACCCGATGCACTGAAACTCATGATCTCGCCACTCGCGACTTAGCTACTCGCGAGGTCGAATAACTTCCACGTCAACTCCCGATGCCTGAGACGCCAAAACTCGCGATATCGCTCCCTCGCGACTTCGCTTCTCCAATTCACTGTGCCCCACACTATTCACTCACCCGTCGGAATATCGCGTATCGTGGTATCGCGACTTTCACTATGAAGATTTGGAATCTCGGCTCACGAACTCCCGAGATGCCGATCCACAAGTAGATTCATCGGTCCTCGTGATCCTGATCAATGGCCCTGCTCTTCCTGAGCTTCTAGCCTCTCCACACTTGCGTTGTAACTCCCTTGCACCTCTGTGAGATCTAATGGTCCATGGTAACTCTCGGATTCTCCTCGGAGAATACTGACCGTCCACTCTTCTTTACGCAGTCCACGAACAAGAAGGGTCTCTCCACGAGACTGGTTCACCAACCTGCATCTCTTCCTTGTGAACCTTCCAGGCATGACTTGTCTATATCGTCCTTCGACGAACTCGAAGGCCTATCCTTTCTGAGATTTTCTCACAACTTTCGAGTCCCTTCAGGAGAACTCTTGCATGCACTCCCTGCGACAAATCTTCAACAACGTCTAAGTGTTGAAGTCCTTCGACTTTGCACACTCCTGCAGTAGCAGTCTTTCAATCCCTTCACTCAGAATCACAACTTTGAGTCTAAATTTAGCCAGCACACTCCTTGCACAGCTCCTGTAACCCACTTTCACTCTAGGGCAAATGAGAACAAAAGCTAACTATTTGAGCCTGCTTTCACGCACTCCTTGCGGACTAATTTGACTGCACTCCTTGCAGGAATCCTTGCTCAACCAGAGAAACAATCGAAACTCATTCTCACTTCCTCTCAGACTTCAGTTAACCATGAAATCACATACACAACATATAAAAGCAAGTGTATAACAGGAAGCAAACATTCCTGAGAATAACATCAATACACAGAGAGACAACACAAACCATGAATTTGAGTCAAAGATTTCTTCTATTAATTCAAATGTCTGTACATGGGTGTTCTTTATACAATTATCTGCATCCTCTTCTGCTCTCCTGAATTGATCTATTGATAATGTTACAATGTACAAGGAGGGTGTCTATATCCCATTTCCCTCTTGCGCTCTAAAGCTATCAAATCTAGAATTAAATTCCTATCTACTTTTACATTAACTATCTTAAATGCCTCATCTACCTAAGGACGAGAGCTATATTCTCAAGGTCCATTACAATATACAAAGTGTGCTTCATTAAATCCACACATTAATGTTTGTGCAACAATATCAAAGTGTTTTCAAAATTTGTGCTGGCGCTGTCCAACTGTCTTCCGCTTCCGCGTTGGCTCACTTGATGTGGGTGATGCTCCTGCATCATACTCCTCAGCTTGAAAACTTTCATGGGCTCCTGTCCATGAGCTCCTGCATGGTGTGTCCATGCTTCTGTATCACTGCTTCGCTCTCCCAGCTAGCATCTTCCACTGGGTGATTCTTCCACTTGACCAGATACTCAAAGTATTCTTTTCTTCTGGTCTTCTTACCCACTCTCTTTTCCAGTATGCATTCCATCTGCGGGTTCTCTGCAACTGGTAATTGTTTCATCCACTGGATCACTGGCTCCTCAGTTCCAGTCTCTGTTTCTCCAGCCTTGTATGGGTATAAATCTGCGATATTAAATATCAGAGATATCCCGATGCCATCTGGCAGCTCAATCTCATAAGCATTTTCCCCGAATTTTCTCAAGACCTTACATGGTCCGATTTTCTTCATCTTGAGTTTATTGTATGTTCCCCTTGGGAACATTTCCTTCCTCAAGTGTGCCAGAACTAGATCACCAACTTCAAAATTAAGTTGTCTTCGATGCTGATCTGCTCTATGCTTATACTCCTGACTTGATTCTTACAGTCACTGCTTCACCTGGCTGTGAAGTTCTCTCATCACGTCGGCGAATTCTTCTGCACTAGCGTTGCTAGTCACAGTCTGTCCTGAATCCCTCAATTTAGACACTCCTCTTGGCTGCGTTCCATATACAACCTGAAATGGACTTCTGCCTGTACTCTGATTCACTGAATCGTTGTATGCAAACTCTGCCTGTGGCAATATGTTGTCCCAACTGTTGTGATGTTCTGTCACCAGGCTTCTCAGCAAGTCTTCTAGACTTCTGTTGACCACTTCTGTTTGTCCATCCATCTGAGGATGATACACAGAACTAAACGCCAAGTTAGTTCCTAGCTTCTTCCATAAGGTCCTCCACAAATTCCCTATGAATTTTGTATCCCTGTCCGAAACTATACTTTTCAGCAATCCATGAAGTCGAATGACCTCCTTGAAAAATAGATTTGCGATGTGAGTCGCATCGTTGGTCTTCTGGCATGGAATGAAGTGTTCCATCTTAGAAAACCTGTCCACTACCACAAAGATAGAGTCAACACCTCTTTGTGTCCTTGGAAAACCCAGTACAAAATCCATGTTGATCGCATGCCATGGCCTCTCCGGTATGGGCAATGGATGATAAAAACCTGCATTCTACTTTCTTCCCTTGGAATGCTGACAAATTATACATCTGTCAACAAATCGCTTGACATCTACTTGCATTCCTAGCCAAAAATATGACCCATTCAGCTTAGTGAATGTTTTTTCATGGCCAAAATGTCCTGCTAATCCACCGCTGTGTTTTTCCTTCAACAGGTTCTCCCTCATGGAGAAATTCAAAATACACAGTTGATTGCCTCTGAATAGAAATCCTTCTTGGATCATATAATCTATCCGAGGACTTCTGTCTCTGAGAACTGGATTCTCATCCGCTTCATACACTTCTACAAAATCTGCATCACCTACGTACATATCCCTGAGATTTTCAAAACCCAATGTTTTGACTCAGAATTCCTGTAGCAATAAACACTTCCTGCTCAAAGCATCAACCACTTTGTTAGCAGTACCCGAAATGTGTTTAATCACAAATGTGAAATTTTGCATATACTCTACCCATTTTGCATGTTTCTGATTCAACTTATCTTGTTGAGTCACAAACTGTAATGCATGATTATCACTGTACAATACAAATTCTTTTGGGATCAAGTAATGCCTCCACTTCTTCAGCGCCTGTATGATAGCATAAAATTCTTTATCATACGTGGAGTATTTCAGTTTCGCCTCATCCAGCTTCTCGCTGAAATATGCAATCGGCCTGTCTTCCTGACTCAAGACCGCTCCTATGGAAAATCCACTTGCATCACATTTCACCTGAAATGTTTTCTGGAAATCCGACAACACCAACACCGGTTGTTCCGTGATCTTCCGCTTCAACAGATTGAAGCTCTTCGCAGCATCTGTTGTCCAGTGAAAAGACTTATGCCGCTTCTTCACTGTGTCCATCATCGTTGCTTTAATTCCACTGAAATTCCTGATGAACTTTCGGTAGAAACTAGCCAAACCATGGAAACTTCTCACCTTGAAAATGTTTCTCGATGATGCCCAATTTTTTATCACTTCTACTTTATCCGGATCCATCCTCAACTCATTTGCCGAAATAACAAAAGCCATATAAATGAGCTGTGTCTGCATAAATGAGGACTTCTTCATATTAATCAGCAGCTTCTCCTGTTGTAGCTTCTTCATCACTGTAGCCAAATGCTTCAAGTGTTCAGCCTCTTATTTACTATAAATCAGTATGTCATCCAAATAAACAATGACAAATTTCCCGATGACCTCCCTCAAGACTTCGTTCATCAACCTCATAAAGGTACTCAGTGCATTCATCAAACCAAACGGCATGACTAGCCATTCATACAGTCCTTCATTAGTCTTGAAGGTTTTTTTCCATTCGTCGCCTTCCCTCATGCGAATCTAGTGATATCCGCTTTTCAAATCTATCTTTGAAAAATACTTTTCCCCACTCAGGAAATCCATCAGATCATCCATTATTGGCAATGGAAACCTGTACTTGATGGTTATCTTGTTGATCTCTCTTGAATCAGTACACATCCTCCAGCCTCCGTCTTTCTTCGGACTGAGGATTGTCAGTACAACACATGGACTCAAGCTCTCCCTGACCAATCCTTTGTCCAACAAATCTTGGACCTGCTTCTTAACTTCCTCATTTTCTTGCGGCGTCAACCTGTACGCGGCTTTATTCAACAAACTGGTTCTTGGCATGAGGTCAATATGATGACTCACACTCCTCATTGGTGGCAACGAATGAGGTAATTTGTCCACTATGATATCAGCGAACTCTTCCAGCAGTTCCTGAATCTCATCTAGTAAATCATCCACTCTTGTGCTAGTCAGAACAATCCTTGGCTTTCTAACCACAAAGAATTGTAGATCTTCTTTCTTCTTAACCTCTGTAAGAAGCTCCTTCCCACTCATGAGAAGTACGGTGTTTTTTACTTCGGGCTTCACCTCCTTATCCTTTATCGGAAGCAACATATGGGTTATCCCATTTTTCTCCAGGGTATATGTATTCATTCTCCCATCATGAAAAACATTTCTGTCATACTGCCATGGTCTACCCAGCAATAAATGACATACATCCATGGGAATAACATCACACAGAATCTTATCATTATACCCACCTATCTTGAACTCAACCAAGCATTCTTTAGTAACAGTTACCTGGTGTCCCTTCTGTAACCACGAAACTCTGTATGGGCTTGGATGATCAGTTGTCTCCAGCTCCATCTTTTCTACCATCTCGGTAGATACGAGATTATCCGTGCTACCACTGTCCACGATAACCTTGCACACCCTGTCCTTGGTCTTGCAAGCAGTCCTAAACAGTCTGGTCCTCTGAACCAAGATTTCCACCTCCTTCTCAGATGTCAAAAGGACTTTTCACATCATAAGTGATCTTTCGCCTTCAGCGTCTTCTGCCTCAACATCACGCCTCTACGCTTCGGTGATGTGAGCTTCTCCTCAATATTTCTTTTTCTCTGGACACTCATAAGACTTGTGCCCATTCTTCCCACATGTGAAACATGTGATTACTCCACCTCGGCCTTTTCCTCTGCCTCTAGTACGAGGAAAAATATTGCCATCAGCATATCCTCCACTCTGCTCTGTATGCTACCCTCTCTGTTCAATGTGTGGCTGTCCTTGCTGTGAGGTACCACCTCTCTCAACTTTACCCTAAGGTTTCTTCCATTCCTCCTTGGGCTTCTGAGTTCTTTCCTGGGCAACTGCCTTGCCTCTGGGCTGACTTCTGCCTCACCCTCGCTGTCCTTGCTTACGGCTCAGCTTCTCCTCTACTTTCAAATCCATATGATAAGCATCCTCCACCGTCCTGATGGTAACCATGCTTAATTCATCCTGGATGTCATATCTCAGACCATTCATATATCTGGAAACCTTCTCATCATCGCTCTCCCGATGACCTGCTCTGATGTTCAGTCGATAGAATTCTTCAGTGTATTCTTTCACTGTCATCAGCTTCTGTCTCAGGTTCTGCATCCTCCTGAACAAAGTAATTTGATAGTCCCTTGGGATGAACTTCTCCTTCATCTTCGCAATCATTTGATCCCAACTCTTGATCTTCTTCTTGCCTTTGCAGCGTATGTCAACTTGTAGCTCGTCCCACCACAATGTTGCATGTCCTTTTAAGCGCGTAACAACATGCTTGAATTTCTTGTCTTCTTCGATGTCTTCATAGTCGAAGTAAGTATCAATAGCTCTAATCCAATCTATTAGCTCTTCTGCATCCAGATTCCCCTCGTAGACTGGAATGTCCATCTTGGCTTTCACACCCATTCTGGAAATGGCTTTGATCAACCGCTCGGTTGATGCATCTTCTGCTATGACCTCTTCTTCATGTCCAGCTTCCATCTCGTCTTCGGAATCACTAAGATCCGCTGCACCAACTGTGCATCTTTGAGTTGTCTCCATGTCTTTGAGTCTTGCTCGTAGATCTCTCATTTTCCTCTCCATTTCTGGATTTCTTGCCGGCCTACCTCTTCTCCGCACCTCCCTATCTTCTGGGTCAGGTGACTGCCTTTCTCTTCTAGGTGGCATGGAAAATTCCTTTCCTTCTCTTCTGCTATAGAAAGAAAGAGATATTCCCACTCTGATACCACTTGATCGCAGTCGCACTCCTCGGAGCACATCCGCTTCCTCAGGACCTTCTTCTTCTCGGCCCGAAGAACTCCAAGGTTCTTCTATTTCCCTATCGGGAAATCTGCACCCACAGTTCTCTTCACACGATCCCCTTTCCTTGACTTATCGGAGGATCAGAACTTGTGACTTCGCAAGTTCACTATCGATCACTGGGTTCTCGAATCTCCGAGACCTGATGGTCAGTCAATCGCTAACTTTTCCTTCTCCTCTATCAGGAATTCGTCTCTATCGCGACTTCGCCACTCGCGACACCAAACATTTGGTTTTCCAATCGTCGATACCCGATGCGCCGAAACTCGTGATCTCGCCACTCACGACTTCGCTACTCACGAGGTTGAATAACTTCCACGTCGACTCCCGATGCCTGAGACACTGAAACTCGCGATCTCTCTCCATCGCGACTTCGCTTCTCCAATTCACTATGGCCCACACTATTCACTCACCCGTCAGAATATCGCGTATCGCAGTATCGCGGCTTCCACTGTGAAGATTTGGAATCTCGGCTCACAAACTCCCGAGATGCCGATCCATGAGTAGATCCATCGGTCCTCGTGATCCTGATCAATGGCCCTGCTCTTCTTGAGCTTCTAGCCTCTCCAAACTTTCGTTGTAACTCTCTTGTACCTCTGTGAGATCTAACGGTCCATGGTAACTCACGGATTCTCCTCAGAGAATACCGACCGTCCACTCTTCTTTACGCAGTCCACGAAAAAAAAGGGTCTTTCCACGAGACTTGTTCGCCAACCTACGTCTCTTCCTTGCGAACCTTCCAGGAACAACTTGTCTATATCGTCCTTCGACGAACTCGAAGGCATATCCTTTCTTATATTTTCTCACAACTTTCGAGTCCCTTCAGGAGAACTCTTCCACGCACTCCCTACGGCAAATCTTCAACAACGTCTAAGTGTTGAAGTCCTTCGACTCTGCGCACTCCTACAGTAGAAGTCTTTCAATCCCTTCACTCAAAATCACAACTCTGAGTCTAAACTTAGCCTGTGCACTCCTTGCATGGCTCATGTAACCCACTTTCACTCTAGGGAGAATGAGAACAAAAGTTAACTATTTGAGCCTGCTGTCACGCACTCCTTGCGGACTAATTCGACTACACTCCTTGCAAGAATCCTTTCTCAAACAGAGAAACAATTGAAACTCATTCTCACTTCCTCTCAGACTTCAGTTAGCCATGAAATCACATACATAGGATATAAAATCAAGTGTATAACAGGAAGCAAACATTCCTTAGCATAACATCAATACACAGAGAGACAACACAAACCATGAATTTGAATCAAAGATTTCTTCTATTAATTCAAATGTTTGTACATGGGTGTTCTTCATACAATTATCTGCATGCTCTTCTTCTCTCCTGAATTGATCTATTGATAATGTTACAATGTACAAGGAGGGTGTCTATATCCCGTTTCCCTCTTGCGCTCTAAAGCTATCAAATCTAGAATTAAATTCCTATCTAATTTTACATTAACTATCTTAAATGCCTCATCTACCTAAGGACGAGAGCTATCTGCTCAAGGTCCATTACAATATACAAAGTACGCTTCATTAAATCCACACATTAATGTTTGCGCAACAATATCAAAGTGTTTTCAAAATTTGTGCTGGCGTTGTCCAGCTGTCTTCCGCTTCCACGCTGGCTCACTTGATGTGGGCAATGCTCCTGCATCAGGTGGCTAAGGTTGTTCAAAAACAAGGGAGGAATACAGAAAAGAGTCTATACCACTATGGCTTCATCAAATTGATCATCACACATTAACTCCAAAAACATAACTTGTCATGGCAGTAGTTTATCATTGGAAATGGTTTTGAAATAGTGGAAGAGAAAATAGAAGAAGAACAGATCTTGATCGTGATAGATGATGAGGAGGAAATGCAACACCCCAAGGCAACAAGCTCAAAACAGCCTATGGGGAGAAGAAGAACAAGAAGTATGGTGAAAATGGAAAAATAATTCCAAGAAAAAGATAAGATTTTCACCACATATGAAAGGAAATCAAGAAAAATCCAATAATTCCAAAAAGGACAAATAAAAGAAAGTGATGATTAAGCACAACAAGCATAGTATGCACACATTCAAACTTTGGAGAAACAAAAAGAGGCAAGGAAAGCACAATCATTAGAAGATGATGATTTTGAAAAACAAGAGACCTCTGCATATGAGCAAATGAGAGACGAGGTGAAACCATTAATTGAAAACATGAAAGATGAAACTCAATTACCACATAAAGTAGAACAAATATAAGAAATGGTTGGTGGGTCCACATCAAGGCTTGATAAGAAAGACAAGAAAATAAAAAAAATGAAGAAAAAGATCAAATAAATAGAGGTCCTGGAAAGATAAAAATGAAATGTTGAGGACTCAAAGCCATAAAAATCATGAGGAAAATGAAAAACTAAAGAAGAATAAAATGAAGCTTCAAAAGAGAAACAAACTGATCTCCGAACAAGCATACAAATGGCTTCAGCAAAAGCAAGCATACAAGGAAAAATATAAGAGGTTAAAAGTTATTCATACATCTCAAGCCAATGTGGATACATTATTGCAGGCAACAGAGGTGGTAGAAGACTATTGACAGGGGTTCAAGAACATTTTTTGGGCATGAGGACATGCAAAGTCTTCCTCTTGGGGGAGATGTTGGGTACCATTTTATGGTTATTTTCATTTCACAAATCATACTTTTGTCTCCAAAACCATCCATTTTGCCTTCATTTTATTCCATATTTTCCATAAAAACAACCTATGCAAGGTACATTTATCATTTCTTATATTAAGAATTGAATTTTTGAAATTTTAGCATTAAAATTAAAAATTTATTAGAAATTACAGGATTTGACTAAATTCTGTAATTGCTCCAAGGTTCGTGTACTTTCAGGACACCTGGACGAAATTAGAGACATGTGTCATGATCCTTGATGTACAAGGATGGATGAATATCTATCATGTTCGAGATCTGATCTTTCCAGGTGTCTAGTCAACGTTGGTCAAACAGGGACACTTCAACAGAAAATACCCTGTTTTAGTAGAAAATTATGGACAGTTTTAGATTTTCTTGGGATTTGTGCATACTTTTTGGATATGAAGGAGGGATTCAACCTTCTTAGTATATTTTGTGGATCTCATCCTCAGATTAGGAGTCTTTTTAGTATTTTCAGTTACAAACTTTTTGTATAAATACTTCAAGACATGGACTAATATGACATCTTATGTTAATGAAGAAAACTCTGAATTTTCAGTCTTGAGATCAGTTTGGTGTTTTGTTCTTGTTGATGTTTATGAGATGATTATTTGAATGTTGTTGGAAGTTCCTTCTTAACTGAGATAACTCTAGGTGTACAAGTGAAGCACTGGAGGACCCCCTTTGCCAAGCTAGTACACTTCTCCTTTTTCATTCTTTTCAAGTAAATTTTGGTATGAGCTTTAAGTTTAGATTTTTTTGTAGGTAATTCTGTTGTGTTTTACTTGATTTCAAAATTAATTATGTTTCTGATGAATGTGGCAAAGAAAATAATGCATCTCTTGTAAAAGGTTTTAGTCTTTTTGACATTTACAAGCCTCTAAACTAGTTTGAATGCTTACTGATTTGAATGCTTAAATTTAGTTGAATGATTTTACTTTAGCTTGCTGATTAACGGTAAGAGTGTTGGAAGAAAGGCAGACCTATGGTTCAATGCTCAAGAACACACCAACAAAACCCTAACTATCGACCCTTTTGGCAACACCTGCGAAGCAGATGAAGTCTCACCCGAGGTAGGGGTGGTTGCAGGACTCAAGTGTCTGCAACCTTAGCTAGGACATAGATATGTGATTATACTACTTACAACACACTTATCATCAATCAGTCATTAATATCCAACCCTTACTCTACTTCACAGATAGCACAGAGCATCGCAATACTCACTTAGGTCTACAGTATTTCGGTACTTAGCAACAAAAAACACATCAGGTCCTGCAGATCATCACTAAGCACTTGCATACATGTCATATCTAACAATCATACATATCTAAGAAGCACAAAGCACAAGTGAATATATCATAAACACATATCATAAGCAAAGATAAACACAATGAATCAAAGCACAGAGCATTACACACAAATTTACGTGGTTCACCCCCTCCCTGGGGCTACATCCACCAGTTCTTCTTCTTTATTAGCTTTAGAAAATCAGGTTATAGCAAAGAACTATCTAAATCCTACTCCGCATAGGATAGGAGATCTGCACACACCTCTCTAGATCCTCCTTCCCCAAGTAGATCTAGCACATAGCTCTGTTACAATACGTGCACTCAACACTTACAACAGTTGCACTCAGCTCTGCAAGTCAATCACATAGATGTCGATCTAGCACTCAGCTTATGGCCCCTTTCTTACATCGCCTAGCTACTTATTTATATATTACAAAAGTGGGCCTAAGCGTGGGTAAACCCACGGGACGACATCCATTTCCCTTTACATTATCCCAAAAACCCAAAAAGGACCCAAAAAGGGGGTCTAGTTTCCACGATCTCTGCTTCACCTCGCTCTCCATCTTTGACAGGCTGTCGAAGTCCTAAAAATGGTCAACTATGACCAAGTGTTCCTTAAAACTTGGTCAAGGGCCAACAAAGAGATCTATGAATACACCTTCTGTAAAGAATCTTAGGATTTCTTTCATACTCAACACTTACATTAGCTTTTGAATTATTTTTATTTAAAGAACTAAATTTATCTCTAAGTCCATACATTTTGGATATGTCTCTAAGTCTTACAAACACTCGATTGACAATTAAATACGCTCTAATTTACATCAGTAGATTGGAGCCCAACATATATCTCCTAACCTATAACCATTTATCCTTACAAACCCCATAAATTCTAACCGAAATCACCCAAAAGCAATATAACCATAAATAACTAACACTTTTAACCCCTGAGCCATTTAACAAAAAACTTGAAAATTCTATCACATGCAATCTCTATAACCCTTATAATGCATTATCCCTATTATCTCCAAACCATATCACATATTTGATATGAACCCTATATAAGTCTTATGATTTATAACCCATATGTCCCTTAACCTATAACCCCCAAGTCAAAGCCAATATATATCCTAACCTATATAACCCGTGTGTATAACCCCTTATCCCATAATCCCTAACACACATAATCATTCTCTCCTTTAACAATGATCACGATATAACCCTTAACCCCTACTAAATTAAAACCCTAAGAACTTTATTACCCCAAACCCCTCTATCCAACAACTTTTGTAACCCCTCACCTATATAATCCATATAACTCCTAATGAGTATAACCATTATACCTCCTAATACCATATCATTGTCAAACAAATTATGTAACCCCTCACATATATAATCCATATAACTCCTAATGATTATAAGCATTATACCTCCTAATACCATAGCATCGTCAAACTACTAACATTTATAAGATCCATAATACTCAATCCCTAACTATTGATATTATGGTAGCTGCATGAGGTATTAACCTCACCCTTAACTACTACTACCTTAAAACCCTAAGATCTTTACTACCCCTAACCCCTCTATCCATTAGTTCTTGTAACCCCTAACCTATATAATCCCTATAACTCCTAACATTTATAACCTTTATACCTCATAATACCATGGCCCCTATAATTTTGAACCGCTAACATATATAAGAATTATAATACTTCATCCCTAACTACTCTAACTCATAGCATATCTAACCTATAACTCCTAAATATAATTGCTTATACTTATAATCATTAACCTCTAACACCTATTTCCTCTAACTCTTAATACCTAGTTTCTATGATCCTAAAAAATGTTCACCTCTTGGCTTAGTTGGTTACTGTGCCACCATTAAGGTTTTTCTTTAACTCAAATCCATAAAACTCATGAGGAAAATGAAAAAACTAAAGAAGAAGTAAAAGAAGCGTCAAAAGCGAAACAAACTGATCTTCGAACAAGCATACAAATGGCTTCAACAAAAGAAACCATACAAGGAAAAATATAAGAGGTTAAAAGTTCTTCTTACAACTCAAGACAATTTGGATACATTATTACAGGCAACAAAGGTGGCAGAAGACTATTGACAAAAGTTCAAGAACATTTTTTGTGCATGAGGACATGCAAAGTCTTCCTCTCGGGGGAGATGTTGGGTACCTTTTCTCTCCCAAACCATCCATTTTGCCTTCATTTTATTCCATATTTTCCATAAAATAACCTATGCAAGGTACATTTATCATTCCTTAGCTTAAGAATTGAATTTTTTAATTTTTAGCATTAAAATTAAAAATTTATCAGAAATTACAGGATTTGACTAAATCTCGTAATTGCTCCAAGGTTCGTGTACTTTCAGGACAGCTGGGAAAAGTCAGAGACATGTTTCATGATCCTTTATGTACAAGGATGGATGAATATCTATCAGACTAGAGATATGATCTTTCCAGGTGTCTAGTCAACACTGGTCAAACAGTGCCACTTAAGTAGAAAATACCTTGTTTTAGCAGAAAATTATGGACAGTTTTAGATTTTCTCGGGATTTGTGCATATTTTGTAGATCTGAAGGAGGGATTCGACCTTATTAGTATATTTTGTGGATCTCATCCTCAGATTAGGAGCCTTTTTAGTATTTTCAGTTACAAACTTTTTGTATAAATACTTCAAGACATGGACTCGTATGACATCTTATGTTAATGAAGAAAACTCTGAATTTTCAGTCTTGAGAGCAGTTTGGTGTTTTGTTCTTGATGATGTTTATGAGATGATTATGTGAATGTTGCTGGAAGTTCCTTATTAACTGAGACAAATCTAGGTGTACAAGTGAAGCAATGGAGGGCCCCCTTTGCCAAGCTAGTACACTTCTCCTTTTTCATTCTTTTCAAGTAAATTTTGGTATGAGCTTTAAGTTTACATTTTGTTGTAGGTAATGTTGTTCTGTTTTACTTGATTTCAAAATTTCAACGTTGGCCCCATTCGCATGTCGCTATTTCCGATGTCTAGTCCTCGTACAATTTTTGTTCCTCGTTCCTTGTTCCTAATGGCATAAAATGTCCCACACAAAGACCAAGTTAATATCCGCTACATAAGTCTTTTGTCTTTTTTCAACGACTATGTAACAAATCTCAATTCTAAGAAGATTCAAATAGGACCTAAGAACCTTAACTTCTTTCCTTAACCATGGGTGACATAACACTATCATAATTCAATAGTAAAATTGTTACATTTCATTATAAGGCATCATGTGTACTGAGGGCTTGAGCCACCATATCCACAAAGGAAACATACCAAGAATATTTGTCTTATGAACAAGATATGGTACTATCCATTTTGAGGTTTGGCATAGATATTGTTCTTATAGACTACACTACATTACACCATAATATAATCCCTACACTCCTTGCAAACCATGTAACACCATTCAAATTAGACACAATATTCTTGCGATGAATTAGCTATACTATCGACGAACGTTTTTCGTCGATAGTATAGAAAATTCGTCACAATACTATTTACATTCGTCTATCTTGCAACGATATCAAATGATGCTTGGATTCATTTCATATTTGGTTTATCAACTTGAAATCTCAATTTGATACTTTGCAAGCTAGCTAGACCTTCAGTCAAATACAAATATGAAACTTGGAATCATTAACATATCTACTAGA
>ML791455.1:183040-213654 GCA_009831015.1 Picea engelmannii
GAAAATGTTAAATTCAAAAAATTAATGTAAACAAATACCTGGAACAATCATTGTCAACATTATGTGCTCCCTCTTTATTGACATCCAAGGAGGAATGTTATTGTTGATAACAAAAATAGTCCACACTGAGTAAATAGACCTAATCTCTCTGAACGGATTAACATCATCAGCTGCAAATGAAAGCCTAACATTACGAGGTTCATCTTTGAAATCTACCCATTTTTCCTCAATTTCCCTAAATGCAGAACCATCGGTAGGCATTCGAAGAAAACCATCTCTACTTCTGTTACGTGCATGGTAATCCATAAATTGTGCTATGCTTTCACACTTGAAAAATCACTACAAAAGTGGAATTATGGGAATATGACGAAGAACCTTTCGAGGCACCCTTTTTGTTACTTGATCGGTTCGATATCTACTGATAAGACATTGTGGACATTCTATTTTAGAAGCATGTTGTCCATAATATATAATATGGTCATTAGGGCATGCATCTATAGTTTGATAATCCATTCCAATGTCTTTCATAATGGCATGCAAACCTCGATATGTGCGATGTAAAATATTTGACGATGGTAACAAAAATTCACCTAAAAATCTACAACATAACAAATAACTAGTTAATGTAAGAATATTAATCATAAAAATTGCATTCTTATTTTACACAGTAATTAACACTAAAAACAAATAGAAAAAAATCAACATTTATGTATAATATGAGATGAAACATATTACATACCTTAGTATCTGTGTCATACAAGTGTTCAACAAATTATTCATAACCTTTAAGTTCACTAGCAACAATGTAGCAGAGAGAATATTTTCTCTTGATCCTTCATAAAGTCGTTTATTTGCCTTTTCTAATAGAGGTTCATCATAAATACCAGCATTTTCCCCATCCTCATCCGGCTGCGAAAACAAATCTTGGATCATTTGATTTGTCACATCATCTTCTTCCATGGGATCATTAACTTGATTTGTCCCATCATCTTCTTCCATGAGATCCTCATTTTCTTGGTCATGATGATGTTCCTCAGCTTGTACAACATCATTTCTATTAATACTTGGTGCAATATTCTACTGAAAGTTAGAGGGCAACTCTAACTTTATAATTAGAAACAATCATGCAAAATTAGTGTATACTATAACAAACATTTAAACAATATATATACATATATATATAATTTTATATAAAATTGACAAAATAAAAAAAGATAATGAATATATAGCTAATTACCATGGGACGATATTCATTTTATCTTCCATCAATGTGCCCATATTTCCTACAATGTTTTGTAGATGTTGCTATTGAAATTCTTACGAGATGTCTGAGGCAACATTTTTTACAAGGGCAATAACATCTACCATCACCCTTTTCACCCACTTTACTTTTTTCCCCACCTCTAACAACATTATGCGACATTCTTCCACATAAAAATACCCTTTCAGAACCGTCCTTGTTATAGAAATATTTTCACAACATCTTTAAATCGTCAATCAGCTGCACCTTCTCTGTCACATAGTCAATCAGCTGCTACACCTCCCTTTCCTTGGGCTTCAGCAACAGGATGGACCAGAAGTCTGTTGACGGGCGAAATTGACCATCTGTCAACTGAGAGAGTGGAACCGGTCTGGGGTTGTCTAATAACCCAAGCCGTTTGGAATGAACCACCCTGACAGGTTTAGCGGCTCCGTTAGCCAATCTAAGGTCCTAAGAAAACCAAAGAGAAAACTAATCTACTCTAACTAAAACTAAACAAACTAAACTAAAACTAAATAAAACAAACTAACTAACAAAAAATAAAACAAACTATTACTAACACTAAAACAAACTAATACACTAATCCAATTAAAACTAACTACTAAACAAACTAACTAATCTACTATTTACTAACTACTAACTAATACTATGCTAATTACTATCAGAAGTATAACTTATTTACAAAATATACAATATTCACAAAATACAGATTTAAATAAAACCTGGAAAACTCATTTGCAATCTGCCCTAAGACAGAGAAAGGTATTTCTTTTTTGATTTTATAATTTTATAAACAAGAAATAAAACTTACTGAGATTAAACAATCTAATATACAAATTCTACACATATATCTAACTAAACTTATATCTAAACTAAACTACTAATAAATATACTAAACAAACAAATGACAAACTAACTTGGAAATGCTCCAAATTTGTCCTGTGTATGATGACTTCGAAGCTGGTCGGAGGAAGGAAACTCGCACCGAATAATTCAAAAGCTTCTCGTAAACGATAGGCTGCACTGGTCTTTGAGTTGTTTAGAGGACAAACAAGACATAAAAAATCATAACAATTATATGATTTATAAATCTCTGCAATAAGGGAAACCTGTTATGCAAAAACTTATACTTAATAATTCAACTTATGAAGAAGAGAAATCTGTCATTCACAAACTGAATCAAGTAATTGCTATGTTTTTTATACACTGGAAGAAATCAGATATGGATTATATTGATTAATTTATATCATTTGCAAAAGACTAAGATAGCTAAAGTAGTCATTAACCAAATGCAAATAGATACGCATAAACATAAAAAAAAATATTGATATTATGAAAAGCTAAAGTTGTAGCAGAATATCAAATTTTGTCTCAGTCTGTATTAAAATTCCATATCCTTGTTCTCCCACGAATGAGGATCATTATTACACAAAAATAATAAGTATTTATAAGTTTGTCCACAGGGTAAAACATCCCTGTGGAAGTTATCAAACTGTTTACAAAATCTGGGAAGATACTCCCAAGATCAACTAAACTAAGAAACTAAAATGAAACCAAAATATTTCAAATATCCTCTAACTGCTCATCACATCCAATGCAATTTCGAATGCACCTGAAATGAACCAAAAATAACTAGTTAGAGAGGTATTTTATTATTAAAACAATAAAAATTTAATTCTACAGACTTAGCTACAGAATCATTTGATTCTGTAGCTAGTCTAAATAAAGGTACAGGATCAGAATTGAAATTAAATCAAATCTTTTTAATAAAATAAAATTGAATTATCAACCAACAACAAATCATTTCATTTGAAGATGTTATATCATCTGAAATCAAATAGGATCAAAATCCAATAACCGAATAGAGAGACAGGCATACTCTGTTTTTATTGTTATCATAATCGGGTAGACAGAATCAAAACCAAACAGTTTTGAAAATCGTTTCATATCCAATTTGTGAGTAATGCAATCAAACAAATCATAGGAAAACGTTGTGATTTTCCAACAACAAGAGATACGATCAGATTGAAACAAAATCGTTTTAAAATTATTATAGTTGTCATGACATCAAACGATTCACGCCATAGGTAGATTAATTCAAACAGGTGTGAGAATCAACTCATATAAAATCGTAACTAGATCGATTTGGCTCTGATCACAATCATAATAGAATCGACATAAGTGATAATTGGTTATTGCAAACTGGGCAAATAAACTTGATTGGTATTTGAACGAAATCATTAATTTCAAACGAATCATGACTGAGTTTAATATAGAAATAAATCGTGAATCCGGATATAACCAATCTCGTTTTACAAATCAAATTCAAACAGAATATGAATCCAACTGATAACCTGGTCGAGCTAACAATAAATCAATGCGAATTAACCGGCTAGGTTTTTAGCATACTCATTATGAATTAAATCTATTCATGATGTGGGCGTGTTTGTAACAGGCTTAAAAATAAAAAGCAATGTTCCCGAAGAAATAGAGTCACATTGGAGATGATTGAATTCCTGTTCTTTGAAAGTCATATGGCACAACCAACTGTAACAATTAACCTCATCAAAATCATTGCCAATCATAGCATATCCATTATAACGAAATCGAATCGAAATGTGATCATTTTCTAAATTGAATATGAGGAACATTTCATGTCTAGAATAGATACAAACAGAGCATCCATTTTAACTCAATCAAACAAATCAAATCCACACCAAGATCAATCAAATCGATGAGAATCTAATAGAAACTAAACTGGGAGAAACTCGGAGTGTGCAGGGACAAACGTCGATCAAAGGTACTTCTGTCATCCTTCCTTCTCATGTGTTAGTTTAGATAGATTTGAAAGGAAGTCAGTGTCCATGTTAAGCATTTTCTATCTAGAGTTAGGGTCAAGCTCTTAGAGGCAATCTACCTGTCCGCAGGGAGATTTTCCTGCAACAGTGACGACGAGGTTGCTCAATTACGCCAGCTTGGAATTTACAACAGCCGTGGTTGATTCCACATTTTTAAACAAGATGGAGCCAGTCATCTTTTGTTTCTTATCTGTTGCTTGTAGTTTGGCCTTTTGACTGGTTAGGGTTGCAATCTGGTCTTCCAAAGATTGAATATTTGTCTGGAGAATCGGAACATCATTATAATACCGCTCTAACCACGAATTGCACTGATCACAGGGTGAATGTGTAGGTTTAGACAGAGTAGGCGAGGGTTTTGGCAAATGATCAAGGGTTTCACAAGGCAACTTGATGCTTGGGTAGTTAGGGTCATCTTGTAGGCAGGGGGGTAGGTTTGACACAAAGTCATATGAGGGTTCGACACACAAACCTTGTGAATAGGGGTATTCACTAGCCAAGAAACGCTCCACTTCCGAATCGTAGTTATCACTCAACACGATAGGGTTAGGATCGACTGGGGGTTTTTTCTTATTTCTTGCCATTCGTGAGATTAAACGTGCATTCTTTTTCCCTTTGGCGTTTGCAGTGAGGTTTGCCTTGCGCTTTTTGCCCATGGGATTAATAGTCTCAACACCCTTAGTCACAGTGTGGGGTAAATCGATAGGAGGGTCGGCCGAGGGTTTAGGGAGAAGGACATGGTAGGGAACTGGGGGTACAACCTTGACCTCGCTCACCACAGATTTGTCGACCTGTGTAGGATTCGAATCCTCGAAACCATTTCGAGCAACAAAATTGCTCCAACAATCCCCGTGTAGACTCAAATGACAGATGACGATAAGCTTAACAAGCCCATAATGAAAAATACTACTATCAGCCTGGTGTCTTTTGTACTTCTTCGACATTTTAAACAGGCTTCGATGCAAATAATAGGGCATATTGAGCTGATATCCCATAAAAACCATAAGCAAACGCAGGTGGTGTAAGAACACAAACCCGTACCGACCTTTGCAAGTCAAAAACTACTTGATTATCATCAATAAATCATGCCAATGTTGTTTGAGCATAGTTACTGGCATACCTCTATCACAGGAGGTAATTTTGCACGACTGGAAGAGCAGTGTCCATGGGACCTCCTCGACTTTGCAATTCTTGGACCATCGTTTTCCAGTGACAGGTAAACCCATAGCAAGACTGATAAAATTTTAATCAATTTCCAATTGTATATCGCCGACCTTGGCTCGACAGCCATCGAAGGTCATGGAAAACTGTCGAGCCATGCAAAGGTTAAAACCCTCGAAACGTTCCACGAAGGTAAGCCATCCACTGTCTGCCAAATCTTGGCGGGCATTGTCAAACATTAATAGGGCCTGTTTTCCATTGGGTTCAACTCGCACGAATGGTGCCATAGAGTTTAATGCATGGTAAGGGAAGGGTTCGAATTCATCAACACATAGTAACAGAGCTTCCCGAACCAACAACAATGAATTGAGCCAAAAGGGTAAGCATAAATGCACGCATGCGAAGGTGGTGGAATCATTCACTGCCATGCACGATAGTTATGGTAAAGTACAACTGTCGATTTACACATCTGTTCAAACAATCATAGCATAGCTCAAAAACCATATCGTTTGGCCAACCAAAGAATCAAATGGTGAGTGTTATGCCAACGCGCCAAATCAACTATAGTTTTAAAACCATCGACATTCAACGTGAAACCAACACCAAATGTTAGCCATGCACCATTGTATAAATGTTTAACTAATGTGTCGATTGAATTCATATAGTTGACAAGCCAAAAGTTATAAAATTTTTAACATAAGGATCATATCATATATATAAAAACAAAAATAAATCATAATCCCTATGCAATTCATAGAATCAATGATTAGGCAAGTATAAATCCATATGCTCAATGCCTCACAAACTTAATAAAATCAAGTTATGCAATCAATATAAAAATGTCCAATGAGCATAGTTTAAAAGTCCTTTCAGCCACATAATGATAAACAAAAGGTAAGTGTAAACGAAAATATCGATAAAAAGATCATAACAGTTCAGATAGTGATCGAAATGTGACCTCGAAAGCAGAAGTTTTCACGCTTACAGTCGTGAAAACTTAATGGAGACAGATTTGCAAATGTTTCAAAAATGAAAGTGTCGTCTATTAAAAAAAATGCGATGAAAAAATTGAAGTTCGCAAGACATAGGTGTAGGCAGCTTATAGGATAATAGAAAAAGGTGAATCGGCTGCCAACAAAGTCTCAGAGCACCGTGGCTCTAGGAGTTCCAGTTTCCCTCAGAGATTTCCAATCAACATATTCTCTGAGATATTCTTTGTAGTCAACATTCTAACTTTAATCAACATCATCTCATATGTATCACCCACATGAAGTTATCATGAGAGAACATAAAAGAATTCATTTAGGAACTCAAACTTAGTTCAAAAGGGAATTCAACTTTTCCCCCAAAACATGAAATTCTATTTCATAATTCTTCTTGGTTGTTTCCATATTATGAATGTAGCCGTCCTTGTGGTTTTCCACAGGCACCAAACTACATACCATTTTTCCTGCAATGCTTCATCTTGCACACAACCAACAAATTGTCAGTATTTCCTGTACATCATAACTCAATTGCAATATGTACAAAACCTTATGCAGTGATCTTAGAATTGCTTGCTCCTAGAAATTCAATCACAATTACCAAACAATTTAATAAAATAGAATGACTCATCATTCTATGCATATGCATGTTCACAGTAATATCTATAAGTTCATTACTTATTTTTCTGAACAAGAAAATTTCTTGTAGTCAATGCTCATGTGACTACTTGACTTGCAACTTTCCTGTTGCAATGTCTAACACCTCCCCGAAATGTCCTCAACTTCATGAGTTCACAACATTTCAGTTGTTAGTAACAATTATTTGCATGCAATAATATATATGCATGTACTTACAAAACACATTCAACCATTGCATTTAGTACACAATTCTATCACTTACTATGCACAAGCGCAATTCTCAATGCATACTTGTAGTGGGTGGGAAATCCCTCCTACGGACTAGCACTAAGGGTTTTATCATGCATGAAAAAATGACCTAAAGATTCTTACTTTTTAACATCATCCCATGCCTAAACCCCCATTACTCATATGTAAATACAAGGCTCAAGAGATTAAGTTGTCGTACCATATTTTTCATGTTTGATGTCGATCCCTTTTCGTGCTTGGTCGTTCTTTGACTGCAAATCTCCTCCTAATGTTGACTTGCATTCACTAAAGACAAACAAAGAACTCCACATGCATTTGATCTATGAACTAACGGGTTAGATATTTAATCAATCATAAAATCAATATTCCAATAATGACAATCTCATATGGCGGGATGGGAAAAACAATTCTTTTATTAACTTCACAATGATACCTTACAATGATAAAGTCAGCTACTGCTCCTCGATCCTGGTCCTAGGCTCTTCTTCCACTGTCTTCCAACTTCTTTTCTCTATATTTCTCTTTGCACAAGGATGGATAAAGGTTGGGACAAAGGGAATACTTAATTGGGTATAGTTTCTTTACTATGATTCTCCTCCTTTCAAATGGGACCCCTAACCCTTCTTTTATAGGCTAGAAGAAGCTAGGTATTTGGTCGAGTGACCGGCCATGCATGGCCGAAAGGTTTAGTTAACTTACCCAAAGCTGTGTGTTCCGTCAACAACTTTCCTTTTTCCATGCTTTTGTAGGTACACGCGAGTTCTCTTGGGTCAGATAATGTGTACACGCGTGCAATAATGGAGTAGGGCGCGTGGGTTTTTATAAAAGGGGTTTTTAAGAAGAGTTGTTCAACAGTGTTTTGGAAAAGAAGGAATCTGAGATGGCCTGATGCTAGGTAAGCATGTCTGGTGAAAATTAGGGTTATAAGAGATGCCCCCTAATGTGTGAGGTCAGAAGAGAATCTGATGGATGAAATACATTAACAATCTTCATCGATGTTCCAAACAAGTGAGCCCAGGGACCAGAAATTGGGAGGTACCATCTGCAAAATAATAATTGTCTCACTGAGGTGGGCATACCCATGCTCAGGATAAAATAAAATCATGGTTACCAATCAAATACAGTGTAGATCCATGTCATATGATTATATAAAGTGTAGCCATGAGAAATACACAGCGGAGCTACATATCGAAGTCAAAAAGATATACGTGTAGAGTATCCATATTCTAGAAGCTGATAAGGCCTGATGGCTGGAGATGATGTCTTCAGAGCTCGAGCAACAACTTCAAAAATATTCAAAACTTGGGTAGGAGTATAATATGAGTGTATGAATTCACTACCCTGAGGTCTTCAATGGTTCATTGGTCATGGACTAGAGAATCTTGATTATCGGACTGAAGGATTCATTGATTTCGAACAAAGACTTGATTGTACTTTTGGGATGGTCGGGCATGAGGGAAAGAGACAAACTGCTGAGAGGCTGACTCAGGCTTGGTAATAAATTCCCTTGGACAATAGCACAAAAAATGATGAGACTCAGGCAACATGGCATTAACATAAGTTTACGAGGAAAGAGGCAATGCAAACTCTCCATATGTTTGGAAGAATAACCAAATGGAGGAGGACACAACTCAATGTAGTGGGAATAACTTCCTAAGGTCATATAAAATCCCAGGGTTTGACGAACAAATAGACATATGTGCTTTATCCAAGGGAGACTCATTGTGCTACCAATAAAAAGAAAATACTTTTCCCTTCCTCTTTTTGGGGTATATTTGAATTTTTTTGTCTTTTTCAATAATTTTGGAAAAAGAATAAAAGAATGTTATGTTACAAAGGATGAATGAGTGTGGAAAACATACAAGTTAGAGGTGCAAGGACAAGACTGATGTTCAAATAAAGGACACTTGGGAAAAATCCCTCCTAGGAAAAAAGGTGTCAAGACGCAGAGGCAAAGTGCTACAGAGCTTGCATATAGGACATGCTTCAGATGGTTCAATTGAGAGCAACATGGAGCCAGCATTAGACCAAAGACACAGGTATGAAAACGCGGTTAACAAAACACACAATGGTAACATCCTTTGATGTAAGTTTAATGAGCCTAGAGAAGGTAAGATCGAAGGTTTTTCATATTTAGAGAGTTTGAAAAACGTAAAAGGAGACTCCACTGGGGTACCTTTTTCGAAGGTAGTCTAGTCGGTTCGAAAAAGGGGTAAACTAGCACCGACAACAAGTCTATTCAAAACCATTTTAACGAGTGTTATAAAGACAAGATAACTCGACCATTTTTCCATTTTTAAGGAGTCTAAAAAAAACTTAACTATGGACTCCGTCAGGAATGTTCTTCTGGACCATTTTAACAAGTGTGAAAGAATAAGGTCACTCGACGATCTTTTCAATTTTAGGGAGTCTAAAAAGATCTTAAATATGGACTCTGTGGGCATTCCTTTTTTGTAAATTTACTCCCTCAGGCTTGAAAAAGGATTAAAATCATGCCTGAGAATACTCCTCAAGAGATTCGAGGCCTCTAGAGTATACCTTTGTTCATACAGTTGACCATTCGTATTGAAAAAGGGGTAAACTATCGTCGGATAGACGTGACTTCAAATTTCAGTTTAACAAGCGTGAAAGGCCACAAGATCATTCAATAATATTTTCATGTTTAAAGGGTCTGAAAAGGGCTTAAAAGAAGACCCGTTATGTTTTGGGAGTCTCGTGGGTGAGGTGAAGAGTGATAAAGAGTCATGCAAATGAGGCTCGAAACTCATAATCAGGAAAAACTAAAAGAACTCCCAAGCCTACAATCATTAGTGACAGCATGGACACCATAATGCAACCAGGATCCACCTAGGGAATCCATGTTCTGGTAAGCTCTACCACCAAATCATGACACTTCTAAAGCAACAATGATCGTTCTGTGTCACAACCTGGTGGGATCGATCCTATGGAAAAGGGATAAAGACAAAAAGTAGGGGTGGAAGCCTAACTTATATGATCAAGTTCGTTATCTGATATTTTTCCCCACAGACCGTCAAAAGTGACCCAAAACTCCAAAAAATGTCCTGATACCCGATCGTAACCTTCCAAATCAACTCCTAAATCACTCTAAATGGTTTTCAATTCAAAGAAAATGATAAGGGGGGCCAAAAAAAATGACAAAAAAGGGCCAAAAATGTAAATAGAAGTTGGCATCTCATTATCACCATTGCCGATTTGGAAATTGACTTTGGAGCAAAAAACTCCTTTGATAAAAGTCGTGATTCTGGGAGCTACAGTGAAAAAAATGACCATCCGTCTGGACCAAGTAAGTATAAACTAACTCCCTTTGATTTTTAATTCTTTATTTATGCATTTAATTTTGTTTCTTGGGGGGGCGTCAACCTTTAAAAGGTCGACCCTAGGTCCATGCGGGCTGTCCTATGACAGCCCGCATGTACACTCACTTTATCTGATGTCAGAGCGCGTGTACATGCAACTGTCATCACAACAGCCCACGTGGACCCTCCCATGAGTGAAAAAAGGTTTAAAAAGAAAGGCCTAACCCTCTGAAACTTTGTCCATGTGCAGGATGTATGTTTAATGGAGAGAACGAGAGAATGAAGATATTAGTGCACTAGTTGGGGAAGACCCTAACGCTGTGGTGGTGTTAATGCAATGTGGCTTGCTCAAGTTTTTTTTTGTGTCCTTTCATGAGAGCACAACCTAGGCTACTGAATGCCTTGGTTGAATACTGGCACCATGATGCAGAATCTTTTATGTTAAAGGGGAAGTCACTGGTGCTCACTACAGAGGATATATACTTTTTGACTGGCCTCTCCAGGAGAAGGGAACTAGTCAATTTCCAGACATTTCCTTCGGGGCCTCATAATATATCAGAATTGATAGGACTTTATTGTGAGGCTGGTATAGACCGATCGAGCTCGCAGGTTCCAATAAGCAGGATCATCGATTTCTCATTGCAGACGATTGTGTTTCTTATTGGGCAGATGACTGGTTCTGCGGCTCTACATCAAGCATCCCATGCACAGATGAACTGTGCAGTCCAATGCTTAAATGCACAGATATTTGACTGGAGCACTACACTGTTGGATTGTATGAAGAGGCAGCGGACATATTGTCGGTTGTGGACGCAGAGGAACTTCAGGTTTGGGACGATTCTATGCTCTTTCTTCTTTGAAATATTTCCTTGTTTTAGTCCTCGAGTGGTGGTACGAGGACATCAAGCATCTCTTCCTGTGGTTTGCATATGGGCAGTGTTGCTTCCACGACAGGGTGGTGGAAGGACCAATGAGTCCTTTGATGATGACTTCTTTTCTTGGTTGTCGTGGCAGATCCCAACCATAAAGGATTATCCTTATCCTAGGATTGATTTCTCGAGAGATCTCGAGATCCCTGTACCTCCAGGTGAGGAGCGAGGCAAGATGGGTAAGTTTGCATCATTTTTTTTTTGAAACATATATAATTTTTATGTTATTTTTTTTATATATCATTTTTTTATACCATAGTATTTGACAGATACGTGTCTATTGTGTACAGATGTGGGACCCTCACGACCTGCGGAGTATGCGAGGAACATGCGTCATCCTCGGCCAGGGGTCACACCTTCCGCCACAGGGGGACCAATAGTAGTAGGAGAGCTTCCAGCCGGTGAGGCTGAGAGGGTTTTGAGACAAGTTGAGCGAAATTTTACCTTTCTCACTTGCACCATCCCTATGGAAGAGATTGAGGATCTACCCCCATCCATGTAGCCTCATGTAGTGGGGGCACCACAGATGTGGGTCCGAATGTTTCAGTGTTTGGAAAATGCTGTTGATTATTACAACAGGGCCCACAGGCCCTGAACTTAGTTAGTCTACAATTTGATAGCTCCACCTGTATATAGTTTTTTGAGGGCATAAGCCCATGACTTATTACTAGTCATATTTTCTGTGGTGCTTGCGTCCACCTATATACTCTGATGATTATGATATTATATATGGATTTTTATGTATTTTTGTGTCTTATGGATCATACTTTCCTTTAAAAATGTATTTACATGTTTATGTGTATGTATTTTTATTTGTGTGCGAGACGTCAGTCTAAAATATGATTAGCTAGAGTATATGTAACTTGGTTTAATCTCCTAGGAACATGAAAATATGTAATATAATCAAAGCTTCATTCTAAGAGACATACCCTAATGAATCATTGGTGTAAAGTCGGATCATGAACACGGTAAGCTCTATTTAACTGAGACACAACTAGATGAGCATCTAAATAGACTCGGATATGAGAGATGCCAAATGACAGGGCGTCACGAAGAAATGCAATAACTACGTTGTACTCGGCAACATTGTTTGTGGTGTTGCCTAAGCATATACCTCTGGAAGATAATAACTGGCCTCGAGGTATAAAAATTACCCAAGCTGCGGAGGCAAGCCTCCAAGCGTGCCAGCTAGCACCGTCTGCATACCCAATGAACACCTATGACTCACTTGACATCTGCGACAGTGACAAAAGATAACATCAAAAATGACACGTCCATAAGACTAAAAGAAACAAGAAAGTAATAGTACAAAGACTATACATATGTTACAAAAAGTTACCCAAGGTGACCTACCTATGAGTAATACTTCTTGAGGTAGAGCCCATTTCTAGGCTCCACCAAAGTATTTCCCTCAAAGTCAACCAAATGATAAGCACTCTTTTTTAGAACCTCTTTTATGATGAAAGGTACGAACCATATGGGTTTGAATTCTCCTGCCCCCAGGGGGTCCTTATCTTGGTCATAGACCAGGACAAGGTCACCTTTAGACAATATCCGAGGATGAACGGACCGATCATACTGACACTTGACTTTTTGTTTGTGAGCCTCATTAGCCAGGGCCACATCACGACGCTGCTCATTGAGCTGCTCAAGGTATAATAATCGTTCTTCACGTGGAGAAGTGTCTGGAAATAACTGTACTGCCAATTTTAGGGACGGGATCTGACATTCTATAGGCAGGACTGCTTCCAGCCCATAAACGAGTTGAAAATGTGAGAAACCTATTGCAGTCTTAACAAACATTCGGTAAGCCCATAATGCTGATTATAACATCAAATGCCAATTTGACTTGGATGAGTTGATCATTCGTTGTAGTATGGTCTTAAGAGATTTATTTACAGCTTCCACCTAACCATTTTCTTAGGGGTAGTAGGGTGATGAATGTTCTTTCCGCAACCCAAGATTTGATGTTAATTTGATCATCATTTGGTTTTGAAAGTGACTGCCATGGTTAGTGACAATCTCTCTTGGGACGCCGAACCTTGCTATTATCTGGTTGAATAAAAAGATATCTGCAGTCTCTCCATCATCTTTAAACGTTGGCATAGCTTCGACCCACTTTGTGAAGTAGTCTATGACGACAATGATATAACAGTGCCCCCTTGCTGAAGGAGGGTTGAATGTAGTGTAATCAATCCCCCACTTGGTGAAGGGACCAACTGTGATGACAGGAAACATGGGAGTGGGATGTGCCCTCATCTTCCAAGAGAATATCTGACACAGGTGGAACTTCTTGACCGATTCGATACAATCTTTGATTAGTTTCGTCCAGAAGTAACCTTCTCGTAAAATATTTTGGGTTGTTGCCAACCCAGACAAATGACCACCACATTCTCTAGTATGGCAATCATTAAGCACAATAACTACTTCTTCGTGAGTGAGGCATCACTGCAGGATGCATTCTACACCTCTTCGATACAACATATCGTCGAGAATGAGATAATTCTTGTCCTGATGGCATATATGGCGACACTCATCACAAGAAGCAGAGGTGGGGCACTTCAAAGTCTGTATATAGACAAGTATATCTCTGTACCAGGGATCTGAAGATGCAATCAAAAACATATCTCCTCTGATAGGCGACTCTTCGGGCATAACATCACCTGACTCGATCGGAAGTTCCGAGATGAGTTATGCGAAGGCCAGTGACTTTTTGGATTTCGCTGAAATGCAATCTAAGTCAAATTCCTGAAGGATAACTATCCATCTACTAATATTTTTGCTGATGACCCATCATGTCAACACGTATTGAAATGGATTCATGAAGGCAATGAAGGTGGTCTTGCAAAACAAAACATAATGACATAATCGTTGGACAACATGGACTACTGCCAACGCAAGTTTTTCGATATGAGAATAATTTAGTTCTTGTCCAACCAGGCCTCGTCTCAGGTAATAAATTACATATTCTGAGAGTGAATCATCCTCCTCAACTAAGACCATGCCGATGGTTTACTCTGCCACAGCCGAGTATAATAGGAATTCTTTGTTATAATTGGGTGGCCAAAGTAGAGGGGCAGTTGTGAGGGCATGTTTCAATGCTTTGAAGGAGCATTGAGCAGCATCGTCCCAATGAAAAGGAATGTATTTCTTTAGTAAGCACATAAATCCCTTTTTGATCTTGGAATAGTTGGTGATGAAATGCCTTAAAAAAATTTCCTTGCCCTGTAGACTCTGAAGTTGAAGGATTGTGTGTGGGGGAGGAAACTGAACTATTGACTCAACCTTGAGAGGATCGACCATGATCCCTATTGTTGAAACTACGAAACCTAACAAACGTCCTGATGTTACGCAAAAGTTTCACTTGTTTGGATTCAAGCGAATCCGAAAGTAGCAACATTGCTCAAAGATAAGTCGGAGGTGTGTGGGATGATCCATTCTCTTGCGAGATCGAGATGCTAAATCATCTAAATACGCCTCGACTATATGCCTAAGATCATGGAAAGAAAAATACATGGCCCGCTAAAAGTTCGCTCCAACATTTTTGAGACCAAAGGGAATCTTACGATACATGAATGTACCCCATGGACAAATGAATTTCGTTTTGTGCTGGTCTTCGGGTTTGATTTGTATTTGATTATATCCTGAAAAACCATCCATGAAAGAAAAGGCCTCACAACCTACAAATTCATCGATTATCTGGTCAATGAATGGTGTGGAAAAATTATCTTTTGGACAGGCCTTGTTTAAATCACGGAAGTCCATACATACACAAATTGTTCCCTGTTTCTTGATGACCGACACCAGATTTGACACCCATTGGGTCAGATGGATAGGGTAGATAAAACCAGCCTTGAGCAATTTCTCAACTTCAACCTTAATGGTTGCTTCTTTTCTTGGATTAACTGGATGAAGATTCTGCTGAACTGGCTTGGCATCAGGATAAGTTGTGATTTCATGTTCGACTATTATTGGATCAATTCTTGGCATTTCCTCGTAAGACTAGGCAAAAACGTCGCGAAATTCTTTAAAAGGATCTGTGTAGACTTGAATCTCTTTGGGGGAACAACCAGCTCGAACAAAAACATTCTCCATGATGCCAGGGGTTCTAGAGATACTAATCAGTATAGTTTCAGAGATAGTTGCTATATTACCCTCGGCATAAACCTCATGTGTAGCTAAGGGATTAATAGGACAAGACCTATCTCCAGTCATAGTTAAGGCGAATTCTCCTACTTCGGTTCTGCTTAAATCTAGGAGGAAGTATGATTGGTGATTGATATCATCCTAGGGTTTGGCCAGACTAGTCACTACTTCAATTATTGCTTCATCGGAGGGAAAGACTAAGTCTAATGCACCGGTATCAGTGAGAGAACCTTGAGCCCAAATAGTCTCTGGAATCGGATATAACTCTTATGCAGGAGTTGGATTGGTGTGAGATGAAGCTTGCTAGACTAAAGAGTATGCTACTTCGGTTGTGGACAAGGGCATGGACATGCCAGGGTAACCTGTCCCTTCCATTGTGGTCAATGGGGAAGGAAGTATCCACGGATCATTGAAGTAAGTCATGTGAAATGACGAAACTTAGAAAATCTCAACCTTATGGTGGTCGGATATGAACTTGACATCGCCTTGAGGGGGCCGGTAATCGAAGGTACCCATCAAAGATGGGCACAAACCAACCCCTATGTTGAATATGCCTAGTTAGGGATTATCAATCATCGGGACCGCGGATGCCCTAGCGAAGGGTCAGGTCTGGAGAAAGGTAATTGATCAATGGTCACAATCTAGTCCTCATGTGGAAACAACAAGACCCGAAAAAATGTAGCAACCACTACTTGCATGGCATACGTCCAACTCCTTCCTAACAAGAGATTGTAGTCGAGGGGTGCGTCGAGTACTTCTACCTCGATGCACACTGTCTTCCCTCCTAACCGCACGGGGAAAGAGGGAATGATACCATGTGGTCAAAATGAATGACCATCGAAAGCAGTGAAAAGAGTAGGTGATGGAGAAAATACGGGCTAGCCAATGGCCTTCCAACATGCCAACGACATAACACATGTCAAGGCGTCCTCATCAACCACCGTGCAGAAAATGTTCCGAGTAAAAATTTTCATGGGGTAAGCCACTACTATTTTAAATGCTACGTGGTAAGGGAGACGAGGTTTTAATTCAGTTGTATCCAACATGATTGTACTCGGATTACAAGTCTTAGTAGATCCTAAAGAAACTAACAAATCTTTTTTCTGGGAAAGGGAGCTTTGGAGGACCTCCAAAGCAGACATTGCACAAGGGGTTTGGGACAAATCCTCCACCACAAAATAGTTATGGGTGGCCCTTGCATTTGGGTTGTGAGAATCTTTCTTGAATGCACCTTTTGGGATGCGTGTCATTGTTTCGCCCAAAGTCTTCTCGATATGGAGAGGAAGAGATGGGATTTTATCTTCTTTGCCCTTCTCAAAAGTGCTTGGTTTACTGTAGTCATGTGCTCTAGTTGATATAAAAGCATCACCCTTCATCATATACACATTCACAGATGTAGGATTGTTTGAAGATGGAGAGGGTCCTTGACTGCCCCCTTCTGCGCTTGTAGAGGTTTGGGTTAGGTTTTGCCCATGTTGAAAAGGATTGGTTAACACGGCAAGTTGTTGTTGTGTCACAAACTTTTGGGCCTCTACAATCCGAGGACATTGGTGGGTCGGGTGGTCTTCCGTGCATAGTTTGCATGGATACCTCGCCTTTCGTTTCTCAGTGTTTCCCCCATGAGCATTATTAGTGGGTTTCTTAACCCCCTTTCCCTTCTTTCGTTATTTTTTCTTTCCATCAGGCTGTTGGGTGCCCTTTGGATTTGTCGATTGCACTGTGTGTACATATGACGTTTGGGTAGGGGGAGCAGCCAAAACAGTAGTTTGGCTAGCCACTGTGTGTTGTATAGACAATTGCTGCAATTGCTTCATCAGTTGTTCAGCATGCTTTGTTTGTGTTGAACCAACAATACCATCGACAGGTGGTCCAACTCTCTGTCTGGTTTTATCAAGTATTGAGCGTGGCGCATCTGGCAATATCTCATATAATAAACTGGACTGAGAGTATATTATCTCAAGCTGTTGAGCTCTCATGATGGCATATTCTTCGGAAAACACTCCCGACGTCGCGAGGTCTTTGGATAACTGTGGGACCAAAGACTTAAGGAACCACTTGAGAAGGAATGTTGGTGAGACTGGCACCTTAATTAAACTCTTCCAGCATATCCATTCTCAGATGTGATCAGAGATATGGTTCACTTTTGTCTGTTCAAAATTGTCCAGCAATTCTATGCCAACATCATATCTCACAGGTAATTGGAAATGGTTTAGGAAAGCCATTGCCAATTCGCCAAAGGAAGAGTATCTTGAGTAGTCAAGCTCAATGTACCATTTTGTAGCACTCCCAATGAGACTACGTTGAAACAATCGCAACTATACAGAGTCATCTTTCAACAAGTTAAACGAGCACCAAAGATGGAAGGTGGTCACATGATCTCCTGGATCTTCGTTAGGCTTGGCTTCGAACTTTTGTATGTTTGAAGGAAACTTCGTCAGCATAGGGGGCCAACACGGATCATGACAGATAGGGTCATTCAACAACCTTGTCAAGTCTGGAAAATGCAAGGTTGCCAGAAAAGGTAGTTTGGGTTGTTGGTGATAACCATGGAAAAAGGGTCCTGGAGTTTGACTGGCACCAGGTTGCCAGGAAAAGTTCGATTGCTAGCCTGGGTTCTGGTAAAAACCATGGACATGACCAATGTACAGATTCTGCATGTGAGGAGACATCATCGGCTGATTCCAAAAATAGGACGTAGATGGTTGGGCATGCATTACATTCGGAGGACTTTGGGAAGCGTTGCCCCATGCTGATCCCATGGGCATAAGCATAGTACCTTGTCCGGGATTCCATTGGTTTTGAAAATAATTTCCCCAGATCGACATTCCTGACAAGGGAATCGATCCCTGCCAAGAATTCCAAGGTCCTGATGTGGAAGAAGTTCTTGGGTTTTCCCCCTATGCAGGAATAATACCCTACATAGGAATAGGTTGTCCATAACCGGGGTTGCCCCCAATCGAGAAAGAAGTGGATGAGAAAGCGTTGTTACCAAACACACTGAACAAAGAAAATGATGTCGAACCTACCAACATATTATGAGAAGGTGGTCCTTGACTCCCTGCTCCAAATAAACTATGGTGTGTGGGTGGCCCGATGGATTGTTGGTGGGTGCCACCGAGTGAAGGGGACGAAGGAGGTATATGACCTCCCATGTAAGGGAAAGTGTTAAAAGGAGTTGAAGTTACCCCCATGTATCCTTGCAGAGGAGCGTTAGAGCTCCCTGCCCCTAGACCTAAAGTCTGTAAAGTGGAGTAGGAAAGTACAAGACTTGTACCTGAGCTAGGCATCCGGTATGATAACGGGGGGCCTATCGCACTTGGTGTGAAAGGGGAAGTGGCCACCGCCATAGATGGGATTGGACCACTGCTCGAGGTATAGGTGGTCAAGACCATGGTGGCTCATACCGGTGATGGTGGGTTAGGAGGTGGAATATCCCCTGTGGTGACAACCATAGTGGGAATTGAATAATTCCCAGAAGAAGTGGCAACATTTGTTTCCATCGCTGCGTGCGACACTATCTAGCACTCGTAAGGGTGAATCTGTACGATGATGGGTGCCGAAAGATTAGTGGTTGGAGTTTTGGATGGACTAAGAGCTTTCGCTACAAGGTCTAAAATGGTCATTTCCTGCAGATGTTGGTCGGGTACAGTTTCCTGTGACCCAGTCACTTCAAAAGACCCTTGTTGGTCTAGCTTTCACCTTAGTGGTGGAAGAGGTGGCTCCAGTGTAACCGGTGATAGGCCCAGAAGCCTTCGTGATCGACGGAGCTCGTGATCCTCCACTGTGTGAGAATATCAAAGACACACTAGGGCTTTATATTCATTCAAAAAAAAACACACACTAAAAAGGTCCCTCTAAGATAAAACAAGCAAACACTAAACTAGTTGGAAGAACAGTTACAACAACCAACACTAGAGAAACTTACTGGTGCAAGTGCAACTCGAACATGGAAGCACCCTCTAGGTATACTCTGCAAAGCGTGGCCTGACGTCTATCCTAGGTATTGTGGTATACCCACACAGTCACTTGTGTATGTCTATAAAAAAGATAGGCAACTAGGTTTCCAACGTGCGAACAGTCACCAGGCGGGTATAGTGAAAAGTCGGGTAGACCACAATGAGCAGGGTATCGAGCCTGAAACCTGTCAAGGGTATTGAAGGAAAGTGGTCTGGAAGACAAATGAGGACCTCGAACGGATTCAAGACCCACGAAGCTCCGTGGAAAATGCAATTGACGGAATCCCAAGACAAGCCCTCTATATGTGTTCTCCATTACGATTGGTCCAGCTTTGGTGGGGTTATCTCCACTACTTTTTCGTACATGACCTCGTGTTTATCCCTTGTGTTAGAGGAGGGTCTCAGATAAATTTCACGATACTGGACTTTGACACTCCCTAACTCAGACTCCAATGTTTGATTTAATGGCATTGAAGAGTTTCCTCTCCAACCTAATTCAAGGCCCTAACCCTAAACTAGTTGGTTTACCCTACAAACATAAAAAGTCTAATGAATTTTAGATTTAGTGTTAATTTTTATGGCTTGTCTTAAGTCAAAGGTTATGAAAGTGAAACTAGTGATATTTGAAAGATGAAAGAAAAAATAAACAGAAAGCTGGAAACAAAATAACTTCTTCTTGACTCAAATCTTAAACAACTTTTCAAACTAAAAAATTTCTAAGATCTTTAAACAACAAACTCAAAGAAGGATTTCACTCGACTACGAGCTACTTATGATCTAAGTAAACCGCCAAGAACTTATGAAAGAAAAGACTTTTCCCTAGTTACTAATGAAAACCAACACTATTTAACCAATCAAAGAAATAAAAGTTTTTTTATTTTATTTTAATGGTCACAAAGCAAAAAGGAAAAATATCAACAAGTAAAAACAAAGAAAACTTCTAGCCTAAGCGCGGATCACAAAGAGTCACTTTAAAAATAAGACACAAGCAAATTAAAATTGGACTCTCACACTTGTCTAAAAACCCTATAAAAAGAAAATTTTGTGGAAAACTTCTTAATGAAAAAGAAAGCTATTGTTGTGATCAAACCTAAGTTACTAACTGCTATGACAGAGACCCAAAAACTTGAGAGGTATAACTCTTGTCAAAGGAAAGAATGACTGCCTCACGTTAAACAAAAAAAATCTCCACATGCACACTGTTGACAGTTCAATAGCAAGCGTGTGCATGCGAGCTGTGTAAATTCAAGGTGCGTGTACATGCGTGTTGGCCTTATATAGGCCATGTGTATCTATGAAACTCTAAGACAAATTAAAGGCCAAGCAATCCAACCTAGGAAGAGACTACTAGTATTGAGAACCAAAATCTCTTAAAGACTCAGACACTTACTTTAATAGAAAAAAGAAAACAATTCAAGGAAAACTTCATAGAACAAACAAATATGAGGTGAAATCTAATCTATAGACTGCACACAACAAAGACTAGAAAGAGTTCCAGAAAAGCCGTGAGAAGGATTATTTATGACAGGGGAGACGATGACTGCCTCTCTAAAAGAAATTTTCTAGAATCATACACGTGACTGACACTTCTTCAGCTAGCATGTACACGCGGGCTGTGGGAAGGTAGGGCATGGCTAGACATGTGTAGACCTTATTCAGGCAGCGTGTGCCTTTGTGGGTCTCGAGGGACAAAAAAAATGCAGTCAAGAAAAGAAACAGAGATAACTGGTATGGAATACCAGAATCTCTATTAGCTCAGACTTTTGCAGAAACTTTAAAAACAAGAAATGAAACCAGTTCTTAAAAATACCCAAGAAACCCTAAAGATCCTCAGTATGGTTGCCAATTTTGTTGTGGGTGGGAAATCCCTCCTACAGACTATCACTAAGGGTTTTATCATGCATGCATAAATGACCTAAAGATTCTTACTTTTTACCATCATCCCATGCCTAAACCCCCATTACTCATATGTAAATACAAGGCTCAAGAGATTAAGTTGACGTACCTTATTTTTCATGTTTGATGTCGATCCCTTTTCGCGCTTGGTCATTCTTTGACTGCAACTCTCCTCCCAATGCTGACCTTCATTCACTAAAGACAAAAAAAGAACTCCACATGCATTTGATCCATGAACTAACGGGTTAGACATTTAATCAATCATACAATCAATATTCCAATAATGACAATCTCATATGGCGGGACGGGAAAAACAATTCTTTTATTAACTTCATAATGATACCTTACAATGATAAAGTCAACTACTGCTCCTCGATCCTGGTCCTAGGCTCTTCTTCCACTGTCTTCCAACTGCTTTTCTCTATACTTCTCTTTGCACAAGGATGGCTAAAGGTCGGGACAAAGGGAATGCTTAATCGGGTATAGTTTCTTTACTATGATTCTCCTCCTTTCAAATGGGACCCCTAACCCTTCTTTTATAGGCTATAAGAAGCTAGGTATTTGGTCGAGTGACCGGCCATGCATGGCCGAAAGGTTTAGTTAGCTTACCCAAAGTTGTGTGTTTCATCAACAACTTTCCTTTTTTTGTGCTTTTGTAGGTACACGTGGGTTGTCTTGGATCAGATAGCATGTACACGTGTGCAGTAGTGGAGTAGGGCGTGTGGGTTTTTATAAAAGGGGTTTTTAAGAAGATTTGTTTAGCAGTGTTTTGGCAAAGAAGGAATCTGAGATGGCCTGATGCTAGGTAAGCATGTCTAGTGAAAATTAGGGTTATAACAATACTTATTCAATGCACCTTGCATTGAATTACATAATTCTCTTTATCTCAGTCATGTATCTCACCATCCATACATTGGAATTCTATCCAATGTGTTGACACATTCTCCGCACACTTCCTATTGTCTTCCCAATTAATTGGATGCCTTCCTTTTCGACCCAAACACTACACCAAGAATATAATTATGTGGTATTCATTAGTGTTAGAAATGTCCCTGTCCAACTAGATGTTGTGCAAAAATCCATGCCATAATTCATTAGCGAGACAATGACAATTGTTGGGGCTCTCAAAAGAAGTTTGCAATACAAGAATGCATACCAGATAGGTAAAGTGCGTGTGCACATTGTCATGAAAGCATTAAAATAATTATGTTCCAGGGCCCTGTATAAAGCACACAACATTTGTATAAATGATAACGGGAACAATGTTCTTGAACAAGGAAATGACAACTCTACACAAACTTTTGACACTACTAGTGAATTTGATACAAGCGATGAATCAGAGAATGAAAGACCTGTTGAAACATTGATAAATGGATTCACTGACTCACAACGCATTCATGAATTGCAAGACAAGATTGTCAAAATTGCACCTGTTGAAGGGCAACGTCCAATTGGAATATTCAAGGACAAATTTGTTGAGGAAATGAACTTCCCAACAGTTTTCTATGGAGATCCACGTCCCAGTGACATCACGGAATGATTCAACTACCAAAAAATAGTTCGATGGGAGCTGCTACATTCAAGCGGTGACTTCTCCTATCACATAACAATTTTTTTTTTCAAAACAATGCGCATAATAATTGAGCAAGTGTTCTCTTGCATGTGGGTGCGAATAAGAAAATTCCAACTACAAGGAAGAAAGTTATTGGACATAGATGTCAAGTACAAAGAAAACCTAGAAAAAATCCTAAAATCTAGTATTGGATACATAGATTTCAAAAACATTCACATCTCTGCCGACTACTTGCAACAAAAAAAGAAAACTATATTTGCAATGATCCGAAAATTGGCACCCCCAACTTTTTTCATCACATTTACAAGTGTAGAGCATCACTGGGATCCATTGGTGGCTATGGTGCTTGCATTGTATAGGAACAATAAAAGGAAAAAACAAACTGATACATTGGAAAATTATGACATTGACTACCTCATAATAAAAGACCCAGTGACATGTACTCATTACTATAGAAAATAAATAAATGCTTTGAGGAAATTGATATGTCATGATGAAACGTTCTTTAGAAAAATATTGGACTACTATTTTGTGACTAAGTTCCAGAATAGAGGGAATGAACATGACCACGCATTGTTATGGATAGAGGGTGCACCGATCTATGGAAATGACAACAACTCACAAATAGAGAAGTTTCTGGAAAAATACATAACATGCAACACACATCATCTGGATCCAAAACTTGCCAAAGTTAATAGAAATTATCATACAAAAAGTTGTAAAAAACGAAAAAAATCACATTGTAGATACAACTTCCCAGTGCCGCCAATGAGAACAACAAGAATCATAGAACCAATTAGTTTAGAGGACAATGTTCTCATTAAGAAATATAAATCTTTGTTCGCATTTCTAGAACAACGAGACTTCGATGACTTAATGAGCTTCGAAGACTTCTTGGCAGAACTAAATCTAACAGAAGATGAGTACATCCAAGTGATACAATCTACACTTAAACAAACAACATTTTTCCTTAATGAAAACTTTCACATATTTGGAACAACAATTTCTCCAAGGACATGCCAATTATGTGGAATGAAAATATAGATGCACAGTATGTCCTCAATGCATATGCTACAATATCATATTGTACTTCGTACATGACAAAGTTTGACAAATCTATGACAATTGCATTCAAAAGAATATGTAGAGAACATGAAAAAAGTCATATTATTGCTATGCAAATGATACGTACACTTGGAAATACATTACTTAATATTCAACAAATGTTTTCTCAATAAGTAGTCCACATTGCACTTTCCTTGCTTTTGAATTGTAGTTCAAGGAAATGTGTCTTCATAAACACATCTCCACTTGAAAAACGCACATTCGTGCTTAAACCACCATCTTTTCTAGAACAAGATCATGATAATTTAGAGGATATGATATGTCGCTCTATTATTGATTATTACCTCCAGCGTCCATCTCCTATTAAGCATATCTGCCTTGCAGAGTTCGTATCACATTACAAAAAAAATGGTACACCCATATCAAAAAGTAAAAAACCAAATGTAATATGCTTTGTCAAATACAACAAACACATTGACTATGAAAACTATTGTAGAGAAAAACTATTGTTGTACGTTCCATTTGATCAAAATGAAGACACATTAAAACATAACTTCCCTACATGGGAAGTTGCATATATTGCTTATGAGACTACAATACAAACCAATGAACCTATATTTACATACAATGTCAATCCAACATGGGGTGAGTTAGAAAGTGCAATTCATGAACTATAAAACCCTGACAATGTTGATGAGACATTAACAAACCATAAAACAACTAGAACTCTCTGTAAGTCCTATGACTTGTAAGCATATTTTCCTTGTCCTCGAGCAGTCGCCATTGAAAAACGTATCAATATTGGCTTTCAAGTCACAAAACATCCTTTCTTTTTTGAAAATAATGAATACTACAGAGTTATATGACTGTTTAATAGAGAACAACAAGCAATCCTAAATGACTTTCCAATTAAAAAACACTTAAACATGCACACTCATGTGCACTTGTTCGTTACACGCGGGGAAGGAACAGGAAATATATTCACAATGAAAGAACTATTCCAAATGCTTATATGAGTCTGTGATTCAAACAATTCGACTTACATTATGAAACCAAAGGGACTAATAGTTGCATATACAGGAAAATTTTCATATAATGCAGGTGGAACAATAGTCCACTCTTCATTTTTAATGCCTTTTAAAAAGTCACATTTTCTTCCACTCGACAAGGAAATGTTAGATACCGTGTGTAAGATTTATGATGAATGACAACTTGTCATCATAGATGAGGCATCTTTGATTGGAAGTTGCTTCATATATTCCATTGACAATCGACTGAGAAAAATAAAACATGTGCACACAAAATACTTTGGGGACATTGACATGATATTCTATGGGGATCTTTTCTAGGCACAATCCATCCAAGATTCTCTGATATTTGAACAACCTACGGTCAATACACAAACAGTGACGCGTGACTTTTGGAAAGACAATATAAAATTCTTTGAATTGCATACTACAATGCACCAGACAAATGAAACATTTATTGAAATTATGAATAGAATGCAGACAAACAACCAAACATGTGATGACTTAACATATATCAATTCAAGGTGCATGCAACCTGCACCAACAAACCCAACCTTCCCTTACCTATTCTACAATAATATGGATGTTGTAATGCATAACAAGTACATTCTATCGCCCATGCCTGGAGATGATATCATCATAAACTCAATTGACCTTGGAGAAGAAAACCATGGCAGTGCACCATGTCATCAACATACAAAAAATTTGCCTTTGCAACTTGTCTTGAAATTAGACATGCTAGTTGAAATATATTCCTGCAACAATGATTCATAGGATGGCTTGGTGAATGGTGCAGATGGAATATTCAAATATTATAACAAAACAAAAACAGTTTATGTCCTCTGGATTAAGTTCCATGACCCTCATATTGGCCACTGACAAGTAAACACGTTAGCTTATCTATATAATTCAAACACTACACGCGATTGGATACCTATCTTATGAATTTCAAAACTGGTATCGACATCGGCAAAGACAGGACAATTGAATATTCAAAAATAGTTTCCAATTAAACTTGCATGTGCACGTATAGTCCACAGATCACAAGGGCTAACACTTGATAGTGTTGCATTTGACCCTGCTAGAATTTGAATACATGGACTTGTGTACACAACCTTGTCCAGTGTCAGAAGCATAAACTCCTTGTATTTTCTAAGCACTCTTACAAAAGATAACTTCAAAGTCAAACATAAAGTTGATATTGAGATGCAACGCCTTAGGACTACCGCAAAATGGCATCTACACTATGATTATCAATCCATACAAACAAACTCATCTATATCAATTCTCTCACTTAACACATGAAACCTACATGCACATATGGATGATATACTCAATGACTATGACACAATTCAATCTGATATTGTTTTCTTGCAAGAAACATACATGACTTTATGTATGCAAAACAAGCAATTTCCAAATCACAATTTCATATCAAGTTACATTACACATGGAGTGATGATATTAGTGAGAAAACATGTAACAATTTTGGAGCATATGCATTTCGAAGAAAACAATGTTGAGATGGTGCTGGAAAGATTAATCTTCCATGAATCAGAAATCGCAATATTGAATCTTTATGCCACTTCGCATGCAACATTTCCCAACATATTGAATTTTGTTTCAAATGCATTACATCATTTACATATGAACGAAACCATTATCATTCTAGGAGACTTCAATATTGGCATGCTACAAAATAATGACAGAACAAAATAATTGGAAAACTACATGTGCAATTTCACTCTCCGCTTTCTTTTGGATAAGATAAACCATGTACAAAACACACTTATTGACCATGTATGGTCAAATGTGCCCATTTCGCAATAAAACCTCTTTATATTAGACACATATTGGTCTGATCACGATACAATTTGTATTGTACTTTAATTATGAAATATACATCAAGCATATTACAAAATCATATGTCTATGTCTCAAAGCATATCTGGCTAGCTTGTTGCACAAAACCAAATTATTCAGCTAGAATCATCCAACTTCTTAGTTTTTTTTGGTTTGTAATATATTTTGGACAGAAAGAATTCTAAATAGACATAGACATGGATCGATAAAAACAAAGGTACATGCTTCGAACACTATCTGTTACTCTATTCCTTTGATTTTAGTTTACTATATGTAAATATTCCTTGTTTTTCCTTACATACCAACTTACATTCATGTTCATTGTTTTTTGTACTTTCCTTCATTGAAAAAAACAAAATAACTGGACAAGACAAAGAACTCTTAACCAGAAATGTAGAAGAAGAAATACAAAGGTGCATGCTTCTACCCATATTCCATATTCCATTGCTTTGTATTTCATTTATTTTGTGTATATTTATTCTATTGATTTATAGCTCATATTTTTTATATGTAGATACTACATATCTTCCTATATATTAACTTATCTTCATGTCAATTGTATTTTCTGTGCTGCTACATTGAAATAAATAAAATTGTATTCAATCTTTTTTACATGTGTTCCTACATAGCAACTTGGCTTCATGTCCGTTGTATTCTCTGCATTGCTACATTGAAAAAAGCCAGACTAGTTGAACAGGAGGATGAAGCCTTGTGTGCCACAGCTGAGGAAGCTGAAGTACAATCTTCCAAAAGGTATACCAACAGTAATACTAAATCAAACACAATGCATGTGATTAATGTACATCTATATCAATTATGAACAATATACAATGCATATGCATATTCAATTGTTGTCATGTTCGATGTACACATGTTTGCATCAAAAAATTTTGGGCAAGTGACATGGGCATGACTAGTCAATCATCACAAACATCAACACAACGAAACGACCAAAGTTAAAGATTCATAGATTATACTCTTGCTATGCTTAGGAAACAAATATCCTTAGTTATTTATTCTACTATACCATGGTAAATATGTTTATGTCATTAACAACACATGTTTTTTAGTTCACAAGAACTATCGACAAGTACAAGTGAAATGCCCAACATAGTGCAAGGTCCAGAGACTAAGAGATATGGTTACAAAACTCTAACCTACATACTTTATCCAAATTGTGCATCTACTTGTACATTGATGAAAAAAAGAGGATATATATACAGACTTCCATTAACATTACTTTTCATGTTCAAAAACAAATGTCACTAGGTCTAAACTTATACCACCAAATATACTATCAATAGAAGGCTTGAACAGTCGTCGAACTGGGAAATTGTTCATCGGAGACATAATGGTCATGTATAGCACCTACTTAGACAAGGCAAACAAAAGTAGATGCAAAAATGACAGACAATGAAGCCATGATGATAGTTACACTGACTGTCCCTACACAACTTGTCCCGAAACATGCAGAGAAGATATTTCCAGGTAATGGGATATCCATTACAAATTTCAATATATTACCAAAAATAGTATATGACCGTGGTGATTGTGATCGAATTATATTGTTCAATGAAACAAGTGTTGTCGAAAAATTTCTCGTGGTTTTCTCATAATATCATTTCGTACTAGACACAACAATCAAGCAATTTGCAGAGAACAATGGCGTTTACCCAATTGGAACCATTGGTGAAACTATCACATTTGCAAGAAAAGTTGGCTTGCAACATATTCTCCATACAAAAGATGGAAACTCGGACAACGACAAGGCAATTGTACTGTTTTCCATACCTTTTTTTTGTCATTTTCTTTGGCGTGCTCATATATCTCAGACATCTTAGATAACTATTAAATTGTTCCATGGTGCAGCTACAATTGTTCGACACCTATGCAGATTTGTTTTCCTCAATGGAACAACAATTGCATAAAGGGAAATTTCCAATTATGTTGTTCAAAAATATAACGAAGAAAAGAGATTTTAAAGAAAGGATCTTTCACACAACCCAAGCAACATTTGTAACAAAATTACAAACAGACATAGTACATTATCTCAAGAAACTAACTAGCTCCACAATTGTTGTACGCATACAAATACACCTCCAAGAACGATTTACACAAAAAAATAAAAAAAACCTTCAACAGGTTTGTGCATATTTTTTGTTGTACAAATATATATTATATTGTTCAATATGTTAACTACTATTTTCATGTGTGCAGGTTGAGGGTGTTCTGGTTGCAATAAATTCCTACTTGACTCCCTTCGAGCCTGTATGTGCCAATTTAAATTCTCCTGCTTCTGCCTCTGCATTCATAAATGATGGCACAATTGATTGTCTACGATGTTGTGCAAAATTACCTTACATATATATTCATATATTTAACGTTGTCATCTGAACCCTCAACAACACAATTGTACATTGTACAGTTATACAACCTATATTACAAGATGTGCTTCTTGAGTTGACAGAATTTCCATATGAAATATACCTGCAGAAAAAGGCAAAGACTACCTACATGCTACGTGGCTTCCACATCCATAACAAATTTACCTTTAATGAGGACAATTCCATACTGCATATCGACTGAACCAAAAACAAAAAAAATTACATATCATGCATTGACAAGAAAAAAAATAGTGTGATATGTTTCTATCCATGTTACCCAATCAAGATATGAATAAAGTTTTCCACTACCATGGAAAAGTGAACGGGACACGCATAAGATTGTTGAGTCTAGGAATGAAAATCATGAGGAAAAACCTCATACAAAGTACCCTATTGTGAATAAATTAGGTCCATCATTTGAGATGTCAAAATGGATTGCTCTTATGAACAGAGAGATCATGCATTTTTTATGCAGGAGCATCGCTCACTCATCAAGCGAGCCAACACATTGAGAGGAAACAGCTGGACAGCACCAGCATGCATTTTGAAATACTTTGGAAATTGTTGCGCCGCTCTTTTAAGAAGTCATTTATAAAGGAGCGCACTTGTATTGTAAAGGGGACTTTGAGCCTTTAAGCTCTTGTTGTAGTAACCAGGATTTCATTAAAACTACCATGAATTAAAACAGAGCGGAAATTTTTAAATTTACTAAAAATTGGCCTACTCTAGCATATTCACCAGATTTTGATAAATAAAATAACATTTTTCATAACAATTTGCATAACAATTCAAATTTACATAACAATTTGCATAACAGGTTAAATACCTCGTTCTGATGCTGTCTCCCTTCGCTTGAACCAATCCGCAGCAGCTTGCTCCAATCCGCAGCATCTTGCTCCTTACGACACCCCAAAACCAGCCACCCTACCGACTAGTACGCCTGGCCCTAGGACATCTACGGACATCCTAGCCCTCCGAGCCCAAAACCCCTCAGCCCCGGTGTGCACTGTAAATCCCACTGTTCTAACTCTGTATCAAAGCTCCCAAAAAATCTCCTCCCGTAGACTGCATGAATGAATAATCCCCCCAAAATGAATCCTCCTCCTTCCCTTATGCCTCCTTCACCGCCCTCGCACCTTTACTCCTCACCAAACCCCTTATCCATATATTTATTTCTCTTTATTGGTCTTATCCTTTACTTAATGTTCATTTTACGTATGGGTTACGTTATCCCTTATGGGATACGTAACCCATTTAAACTCATATTTTATTTTCCCCCATTTTAATACATAATTAATCAATTACTTTAA
>ML791455.1:223505-244010 GCA_009831015.1 Picea engelmannii
TACATAACAATTTGCATAACAGGTTAAATACCTCGTTCTGATGCTGTCTCCCTTCGCTTGAACCAATCCGCAGCAGCTTGCTCCTTACGACACCCCAAAACCAGCCACCCTATCGACCAGTACGCCTGGCCCTAGGACATCTACGGACATCCTAGCCCTCCGAGCCCAAAACCCCTCAGCCCCGGTGTGCACCGTAAATCCCACTGTTCTAACTCTGTATCAAAGCTCCCAAAAAATCTCCTCCCGTAGACTGCATGAATGAATAATCCCCCCAAAATGAATCCTCCTCCTTCCCTTATGCCTCCTTCACCGCCCTCACACCTTTACTCCTCACCAAACCCCTTATCCATACATTTATTTCTCTTTATTGGTCTTATCCTTTACTTAATGTTCATTTTACGTATGGGTTACGTTATCGCTTATGGGATATGTAACCCATTTAAACTCATATTTTATTTTCCCCCATTTTAATACATAATTAATCAATTACTTTAATTAATAATCAATTAATCACTAACCATTAATTTAATAATTAATCATTTAATGTCTCATTTAATAATTACTCATTCATTAACCCCTAATCAAGGAGTTAATCATACTTCAGCTAAGTATAATCAAAATAATTAATTAATAACTTGTAATCAATTAAGGTTATATCATAATTAATTATAATTTAGCTAATGTTTAGGATTATTTATGAAATTATTCATAGTAATAAGAAAAGGGTCATTACACTTGTCCTTAGTGTATAGGAAGGCATTTAATAGATTTAATGCAGGTAGATAGATGCTTAAGTCTAGATTAGACAGTTTTAGTTTCGAGAGGGAAAACGGATATAGACACCCTCCTTTGTACATTTTATGATTATTATTTATAACTCATTCATTCAGGAGCAAGAAGAAAGAGCAGGAAGAGAATTTGTGAAGAACTCCCATGTACATAGGTTTTTGAATTAATAGAAGAGAGTCTTTGATTCAATTTCATGGCTGGCGTTATTTCTCTGTGAATGTTGTTTATGTGCTCATGAATGTTTGTTTTCTGGTCATGCATTTTCTTTGAGTATGTTGTGCAAGTGATTTCAGAGGTTTAACTGAAGTCTGAGAGAGAAGAGAATAAGTTTCAATTGTTTCTCTGTCTGAGCTAGGAGATTCCTGCATAGAGTGCAGTTGAATTCATCCACATAGAGTGCGTTGATGAGGCTCGACAGTTAAACCCTTATTCTCATTCACCTAGAAGTTGGTTTGGGTTAGTAGAGTCGTGCAGGAGAAGTGTAGGCTGAACCTAAAGTCTCAGTGGTAAATCTGAGTAGAAGAAGTTAAGGACGGTTGCTGCAGAAAGTGTGCAGAGTCCAAAAGATTCGACATCAGGGAAGTTGTTGAACACGGTAAGCAGGGAGTAGGCATAAGGACCCTCTTAGAGAGTCGAAGGTGACAAGCTCAGGAGGGATAGTTCCTTGTGATACTGCGGAGACAGACCCAGGAGAAGGTTCGAACAGGATGGAGTTTTAGAGCAGAAAAATTCCTCAAGGAGGAGGGATCGACAGCCAGGTTTCATAGGGAAGATTCGCAAAAACCTGTCGACCCTGAGATCTTGGAGAAGTTGCACGGGGTTTAGCCCTTAGGCACAGGGAGGAACAAGGCCCTCGGGATTCGGCTTATCAGGGTTTGCGGAGGCAGGAATTTCACACTGGTTGAAATCGCGATTAGTGATTTCCCGACGTAACAGGGGTCGTCGATCGCTACGGGAACACGTGGAACGAGATCCCGGGAAGTCGGGGTTTGGCATTCAGGAAATTCTAGTGCAAGGGACTACGACCTTTGAAATCGTGATCACGCGATTCCCAATAGAAAGGAGAGAGGAGGCGACGTGGCAAGGAGAGAGCGCACGTGCACATCGGAGTTTGGGGTTCGGGGATTCGTAGTGCAAGTGAATCGCAGCATCGCGTGTGTCGATTTCCCAATAGGGAAATCCCCGATAAGAACGGAGAGTGTTGACATTCTGACCCATCGGGTTTCGGGGTTTTGGGTGACACGAGAACCGTGCCCACAAGTTACGTGATAACGCGAAACCCGATTTCCTGAGAAGACTAACGGGAGATCAACAGAGCATCATGTGGGTAACAAAAGGTCCCGATACAGGATTTGAAGGGAATTGTAGCTCCTCGGGCCTAAGAAGAAGAAGGTCCTAGTTGAAGCGGGACGTGCAGGGGACACGTGCTGCGTCAAGTGGTATCAGAGCGGGAAGTCTTTTCTTTCAGTAGTAGAGAAGAGAATACATCATGCCGCCGAGAAGAGAAAGACAATCACCTGGTCCGGAGGACAGGGATGCGTGAAGAAGAGGCAGGCCGGCAGGAAATTCATAAATGGAGCGAAAGATGAGAGATCTCCGAGCAAGTCTTGAGGATATGGATACAGTGCAGAGACACGGAGTTGGTGCAGGGGATCTTAGTGATTTCGAAGTTGAAGAGGAAGATGGACATGAAGAAGAGGTCACAACAGAGGATGCATCAACTGAGCGATTGATTAAAGCTATCGCTAGGATGAGTTCCAAGACCAAAATGGATATTCTAGCTTATGAAGGAAGCTTGGATGCAGAAGAGTTGCTGGACTGGATCAGAGCTCTTGACACCTACTTCGATTATGAGGATATCGAAGAGGATAAGAAGGTAAGGCATGTTGTCACTAAGTTGAAAGGACATGCAGCATTATGGTGGGACGAGCTACAGGCGGATAGACGTTCCAAAGGAAAACAGAAAATTAAAAGCTGGGATCGAATGATTGCTAAGATGAAAGCGAAATTCATCCCAAGGGATTACCAAATCACACTGAATGCAGAACCTGAGGCAGAAGTTGATGACGGTGAAGGAGTACACCAAAGAATTCTACAAGCTAAATATCCGAGCAGGTCATTGGGAGAGCGATGATGAGAAGGTAGCTAGATACCTGAATGGTCTGAGATATGACATTCAGGATGACTTAAGCATGGCAACTATTAGAACGGTTGAGGATGCTTACCAGATGGCTCTAGAAGCCGAGGAGAAGCTGAGCCATAAGCAAGGACAGCGAGGGCAAGGCAGAAGTCAGCCCAGAGGCAAGGCAGTTGCCCAAGAGAAATATCAGAAGCCCAAAGAGGAATGGAAGAAACCTCAGGGTAAGACTGAAAGAGGCGGAACCTCACAGCGAGGACAACAATATGCTGAACGGAGGAGGCAACATACAGAGCAGGGTGGCGGTTATGCTGATGCCAACACTTTTCCTCGTACTAGAGGTAGAGGAAGAGGTAGAGGTGGAATCATCACATGTTTCACATGTGGGAAGGATGGACACAAAGTCGTTGATTGTCCAGACAGGAAGCCGGACAGAGGATAAGCTCACATCGTTGAGGCACACAGGCGTGATGTTGAGAGTGAAGACACCGAAGCAGGAAGGTCACTGACGGTGCATAAGGTTCTTTTGACACCTGAGAAAGAGGTGGAGGACACAGCGCAGAGAACCAGACTGTTAAGGACCACATGCAAGACCAAAGGCTAGAAATGCAAGGTCATTGTGGACAGCGGAAGCACCGACAATCTCGTTTCAACCGAGATGGTGGAGAAGTTAGAGCTGGAGACGACTGATCACCTGAGTCCATACAAGGTTTAATGGATACAGAAGGGACATCAGGTGAGTGTCACTAAACAATGTTTAGTTGATTTCAAAATGGGTGAATACAAGGATAAGGTCCTATGTGATGTCATTCCCATGGATGTTTGTCATGTATTGCTGGGTAGACCATGGAAATATGACCAAAATGTGGTTCATGACGGAAGAATGAACACATACACTTTGGAGAAGGATGGGATGACAAACAAATTCCTTCCGAAAAAGGATGAGGAAGTGAATCCGGAAGTAAGAAGTACCATACTTCTCATGAGTGGGAAGGAGCTTCTCACAGAGATTGAGAAGAAGAAAGATCCACAATTCTTTGTGGTCAGGAAACCGAGAATTGTTCTGACTAGCACAAGAGTGGATGACTTACTAGATGAGATTCAGGAACTGCTGGGAGAGTTCACTGACATCATCGTGGACGAATTACCTCGTTAGTTGCCACCGATGAGGAGTGTGAGTCATCACATCGACCTCATACCAGGAGCCAGTTTACCGAATAAGGCTGCATACAGATTGACACCACAAGAAAATGAGGAGGTTAAGAAGCAGGTCGAGGATTTGTTGGATAAAGGACTGGTCAGAGAAAGCCTGAGTCCATGTGTTGTTCCAATAGTGCTTAGTCCGAAGAAGGATGGAGTTTGGAGAATGTGCACCGATTCAAGAGCGATTAACAAAATTACCATCAGGTACAGATTTCCACTACTGAGAATGGATGATCTGATGGATTGCCTGAGTGGGGAAAATTACTTTTCGAAGATTGATCTTAAGAGTGGATATCACCAGATTCGCATGAGAGAGGGTGATGAGTGGAAAACAACATTCAAGACAAACGAAGGTTTGTACGAATGGCTTGTCATGTCGTTTGGCTTGACAAACGTGCCGAGCACTTTCATGAGACTGATGAATAAAGTCCTGAGGGAATTCATCGGGAAGTTTGTAGTCGTATATCTGGATGATATATTGATCTATAGTAAGACAAAGGCTGAACATTTGAAACATTTGGCCATTGTGATGAGGAAGCTACAACAGGAGAAGTTGTTGATAAATATGAAGAAGTCCTCGTTTATGAAGACAGAGCTCATCTATTTGGGTTTTGTTATTTCAGAAAATGAGTTGAAGATGGATCCAAGTAAAGTGGAATTGATCAAGAATTGGCCATCACCGAGAAATGTTTTTGAGGTGAGAAGTTTCCACGGATTAGCTAGCTTCTACAAGAAATTCATCAGGAATTTTAGTGGAATTAGCGCAGCGATGATGGACACAGTGAAGAAACGGCATAAGTCTTTTCATTGGACAACAGAGGCTGAGAAAAGCTTCAATCTGTTGAAGCGGAAGATCACAGAGCAACCAATTCTGGTGTTGCCTGATTTCCAGAAGACATTTCAGGTGAGATGTGATGCCAGTGGGTATGCCATAGGAGCGGTCTTGAGTCAAGAGGATAAGCCAGTTGCATATTTCAGTGAGAAGCTGGATGAAACAAAGCTGAAATACTCCAGGTACGATAAAGAGTTTTATGCCATCATACAGGCATTGAAGAAGTTGAGGCATTAATTGATCCCGAAAGAATTTGTATTGTACAGTGATAATCATGCATTGCAGTTTGTGAGTCAACAAGAGAAGTTGAACCAGAAGCATGAAAAATGGGTAGAGTATATGTAGAATTTCACGTTTGTGATTAAACACATTTTAGGAACTGCTAACAAAGTGGTTGATGCTTTGAGCAGGAAATGTTTGTTGTTGTAGGAGTTCCGAGTTAAGACATTGGGTTTTGAGAATCTGAAGGATATGTATGCCGAAGATGCAGACTTCGGAGAAGCATACGAATCAGATGAGAATCCCATTTTCAGGGATAGGAGTCCTTGGATAGATTACATGATCCAGGAGGGATTGTTGTTCAGAGGCAATCAACTGTGTATTCCAATTTTCTCCATGAGGGAGAACCTGCTAAAGGAAAAGCATAGCGGGGTCTTAGCAGGACAGTTTGGTCACAATAAGACATTCACAAAACTGAGCGAATCATATTTTTGGCCAGGGATGCGAGTAGATGTTAAAAGATTTGTTGACAGATGTAGGATTTGTCAACATTCGAAAGGCAGAAAGTAGAACGCGGGTTTTTATCAACCATTACCCATACCAGAGAGACCATGGGAGGCAATAAGCATGGATTTTGTATTGGGTTTTCCGAGGACGCAGAGAGGGGTTGATTCCATCTTTGTGGTGGTGGACAGGTTTTCTAAGATGGAACATTTTATTCTGTGTCAGAAGACCAGCGATGCGACGCACATCGCAAACTTGTTTTTCAAAGAGGTTGTTAGACTTCATGGATTGCCGAGAAGCATCATCTCGGACAGAGATACCAAATTCATAGGTCATTTTTGGAGGACGCTATGGAAAACGTTAGGGACTAATTTGGCTTTTAGTTCATCTTACCATCTGCAGACAGACGGATAGACCAAGGTGGTCAACAGAAGTCTTGGAGACTTGCTGAGGAGCTTGGTGACGGAGCACCATGGCAGCTAGGACAACATATTGCCACAGGAAAAGTTTGCATATAATGATTCACTGAATCGGAGTACAGGAAAAAGTCTGTTCCAGATTGTGTATGGGACACAACCGAGGGGAGTTTCTGAACTCAGGGAGTCAGAACAGGCTACGAATAGCAGTGCAAGCGCAGAGGAGTTCGCTGAGGGGATGAAAGAACTTCACGGTGAAGTGAAGCAGCAACTGCAAAATTCAAATCAAGAATATAAACGCAGAGCAGATCGGCATCAGAGACAACCTCAGTTCGAAGTTGGGGATCTTGTTCTGGAACATATGAGGAAGGAAAGGTTCCCAAGGGGAACATATAACAAATTGAAGATGAAGAAAATCAGACCATGCAAGATTCTGAGGAAATTTGGAGAGAATGCATACGAGATTGAGTTGCCAGATGGCATCGGGATATCTCTGATATTTAATGTTTCGGATTTATACCCATACATGGTTGGAGAAGCAGAAGCTGGAACTGAGGAAACAGTGATCCAGTGCCAGAAGCAATTACCAGTCGCAGAGAAGCCGCAGATGGAGTTCATACTAGACAAACGAGTGGGCAGAAAGACCAGGCGGAAGCAGTACTTCGAGTACTTGGTGAAGTGGAAGAATCACCCAGTGGAAGATGCTAGCTGGGAAGATGAAGCAATGATACAGGAGCATGGACAAACTGTGCTGGAGCTCATGGACATGAGCCCATGAAAGTTTTCAAGCCGAGGAGTATGATGCAGGAGCATCACTCACTCATCAAGCGAGCCAGCACATTCAGAGGAAACAGCTGGACAGCGCCAGCATGCATTTTGAAATACTTTGGAAATTGTTGCACCGCTCTTTTATGAAGTCATTTATAAAGGAGTGCACTTTTATTGTAAAGGGGAATTTGATCCTTTAAGCTCTCGTCCTTAGTATATAGGAAGGCATTTAATAGATTTAATGCAGGTAGATAGATGCTTAAGTCTAGATTAGACAGTTTTAGTTTCGAGAGGGAAAATGGATATAGACACCCTCCTTTGTACATTGTATGATTATTATTCAGAACTCATTCATTCAGGAGCAATAAGAAAGAGCAGGCAGATAATTTGTGAAGAACGCCCATGTACAAAGGTTTTTGAATTAATAGAAGAGAGTCTTTGATTCAATTTCATGGCTGGTGTTATTTCTCTGTGAATGTTGTTTATGTGCTCATGAATGTTTGTTTTTTGGTCATGCATTTTCTTTGAGTATGTTGTGCAAGTGATTTCAGAGGTTTAACTAAAGTCCGAGAGAGAAGAGAATAAGCTTCAATTGTTTCTCTGTCTGAGCCAAGAGATTCCTGCATAGAGTGCAGTTGAATTCATCCGCATAGAGTGCATTGATGAGGCTCGACAGTTAAACCCTTATTCTCATTCACCTAGAAGTTGGTTTGGGTTAGTAGAGTCGTGCAGGAGAAGTGCAGGTTGAACCTAAAGTCTCAGTGGTAAATCTGAGTAGAAGAAGTTAAGGACGGTTGTTGCAGAAAGTGCGCAGAGTCCAAAAGATTCGACATCAGGGAAGTTGTTGAACATGGTGTGCAGGGAGTAGGCGTAAGGACCCTCTTAGAGAGTCGAAGGTGACAAGCTCAGGAGGGATAGTTCCTTGTGATACTGCGGAGATGGACCCAGACGGAGTTTTAGAGTGGAAAAATTCCTCAAGGAGGAGGGATCGACGGCCAGGCTTCGTAGGGAAGATTCGCGAAAACCCGTCGACCCTGAGATCTTGGAGAAGTTGCGCGGGGTTTATCCCTTAGGCGCAGGGAGGAACAAGGCCCTCGGGATTCATCTTATCGAGGTTTGCGGAGGAAGGAATTTCACACTTGTTGAAATCGTGATTAGAGATTTCCCGACGTAATAGGGGCATGAGATCCCGGGAAGTCGGGGTTCGGCATTCAAGAAATTCAAGTGCAAGGGACTGCAACCTTTGAAATCACGATCACGCGATTCCCGATAGAATGGAGAGAGGAGGCGACGTGGCAACGAGAGAGCGCACGTGCACATCGGAGTTCGGGGTTTGGGGATTCGTAGTGCAAGTGAATCGTAGCATCGCGTGTGCCGATTTCCCGATAGGGAAATCCCCGATAAGAATGGAGAGAGTTGACATTCTGACCCATTGGGTTTCGAGGTTTTGGGTGACACGAGAACCGTGCCCACAAGTTTCGCGATAACGCGAAACCCGATTTCCCGAGAAGACTAACGGGAGATCAATAGAGCATCCTGTGGGTAACAAAAGGTCCCGATACGGGATTTGAAGGGCATTGTAGCTCTTTGGGCCTGAGAAGAAGAAGGTCCTGGTGGAAGCGGAACGCGCAGGGGACGCGTGCTGTGTCAATTTTAAATAATATTGCATTGTTCAAAGTCCATTAAGTTAAACAATGACATATTTTTCCAAAACTATTAATGTTGGAACATTGTCAGGTCAACGTGAAATTGGTTCATAGTAATATCATAATCAAATGTTCATAGTGATATTGGTTCATACTAATATAGAAATCAACGAATTTGTTGGTTCCCATTTGAGAGTTTGGTTATAGAAGAGATGCAATGCCCATTCCCTGCTTATTTTTGCTTGTGTTGTGTTTGCCAAACTTTTGATCATGTGCTTTGGTGTTGTAGTTCAAGGTTCTCATGGGCTTGGTTTTTGGGTTATGACTAGATAATAGATTCAGGATCTTAGCGCTTTTTCTATGGTCTTAAAGAATATACAGGACTTGTCTTTCCTTTTAATACAGGCTCTGTGGAGCAAAAGTAATATGTACTTCATTTAACTAGTTTTTCTTTATTAATGAAATTACTAGAATTCATTTTTGGAAATATTTTGAAAAAAAAAAGATATATGCTAGTTGAATTCAAATGGAAATATTCTATCAATCACACAAAAACATATTTCAAGTTCGACATTATTATACTTACACTCAAATTGAGAGTACAATAAATTTATTTCAACAACCCTCCATTGATTTATCTTTAGCTTTTTTATGCTTCTCTTACACAAACACATCCTCGAAACTATAGGTATGACTCACTTTCTCTGTTCCTTGATTGAACTACCTGTAGATATGGGTAAACAACTTCATAGTTGTTATTAGTCCTAAATACTACCCCTGGCTGCTAAAGGGCAGAGCTAGGCCACCACAAGTTTGGAATGCTCGTTCTTTTCAATTTGTTGATTAGTTAGAGGGTTGGTTCATGAAGACAAGATCATGGCGAGATTGGAAAGACGATATGGATGAGGGTTCTCCTTGCCTACTGTTACACCAATGTCAGACAAGTGACATAATAAAAGTAAAAAAAGGAGGGAAACAACAAACCATTAATGAATAATATGGTGCAAGAAGTTTAATACTTAAAATAATGTTTCAACACATTAAACAATGTATCAAAAACACAATTACCGTGGAAGCTTGAAATACAAACAAATCTTCATCAAAGAATTATCTTTTCTCATAGGCACCCCAGGTGCCCCCCAGTCGCCTGAACTAATCGATAGTTCGATCTACAAAATCAACCTCCCTATTATCAAATTGGCAGAGGTGAATATTATGGAATCTGAAAAAAAAAATTGTGGATCTTGAATTGGGAAACATTGTTGGTTATTTTAGTTTTTTTAAGGTATTATCACAGTAAGAATGCAACATTATGCTATCCCATTGTTATCTACAATGGTGTTGACATCATGTCCCTATTTAATATTGTGCATATATTAAATCTTGTCATATTTGAGAATATGCTTGCATATAAAAATGTTAAGTCATATATTTTGTCTATTGCTTATGGGTTTGAGCAAAATTTGCGAGCCAAAAACACCCTTCAAATTGGAACATGGTTTATATTTGGGCCACAAAAATACTATTAAAATAAAATAATATGAATAATACTAAAATAAATATAAACAAATTATCTTTAAACTTGAACCAGAGTTTGTCGAGCTCCAAGTATATTTCAAAGATGAGAATGTTTTTCCCATAGTTAATGTGTTTTTATCACCTGATAATTATCAAAATAAGTGTTTTTGTGTGAGGGATAAAGTTATTTTCTCCCTTTCTTTTCCCTCTTCTATACTTACCTTTTTTTCCCTTTTCTTCTTCCCCTCTATTATCTCTTTTTGTTTCTATACTTAGTTGCATTTCTATGATCGTGGGTTCCCGGGTTGGCAGACTGGCAGTTCCTCATCTCCATCTATATCCTCACATGATGAGTTTGACCAATCATCATTCCTTTCCATACTTAGCAAATTTTATGACCGCGGGTTCACAGGTTGGCATTGTCAAACTCTCATGCCTCGTGTTCCATGATATACATCTTTCACCCAAAACTTTCATGATCTACAATTCGACCCCAGATTCCTCAAACTCGCAATATTCACTCTACCTACGATGAGTCTGTCTGACTGCCTCGCCTTTCCATACTTAGTCGATTCTTCACCTCTTGTTGTCACAGATTCGCAGGTTTACGAACTCCCAAGTTCACAAAAGTTTCAAATCATTTTTTTCTCCCACCCATGCCCGCCACTTTCATGTCCTTCCCAATGCATATTAATTATTCTTTTACTAGTGACAACTCACCACATAGGTTCAAAAATATTGGCATTAATAAGAGAAAAGATGGAGGACATCTCCCATTAAAATGCATCAAAACAAGATTTACGGGAGATTACATTATCATCCCCCAGCATTCATTTTAAATACTATTAGGACACAATTATTGTCACAGGTTGCAATACAAACAAATCTTCATCAAAGCATTAGCTTTTCTCACAGTTACCCTAGGTGCACCCCAGTCACCTGAACTGACTGATAGTTCAATCTACCAAATCAACGCTCAACAAGATCAATATTAAAGATAAGTTTCCCATTCCCATCATTGATGAATTGTTAGATTAACTACATGGAGCAATCTATTTCACAAATTTGGATCTTAGTTCAAGGTATCATCAGATTAGAATGAAGGAACAAGATATCCCAAAAACAACATTTCGAACTCATGAAGGCCATTATGAATTTTTGGTCATGCCTTTTGGCCTTACAAATGCACCTTCCACATTCCAAGGGTTGATGAATTCCATTTTCAAGCCCTTCCTTTGAAAATTTGTGTTAGTATTTTTTATGATATACTAATCTATAGCAATTCTTGGGAAGATCATGTGCGAAATGTTGACAAGGAGCAACAACTATATGCCAAACCATCCAAATGTTTCTTTGGAGTGAAGGAGGTGGAGTATTTGGGTCATATTGTATCTCATGAAGGTGTCAAGGTATATCCTAACACGAGTAAGGCCATGATGGACTGGATGATTCCCAAAACATTGAAGAATCTTAGAGGATTTTTGGGTTTGACAGGTTAATACCGCAAGTTTGTTCAGCACTATGGAAGAATAAAAGGACCTTTAACGACACTAAATAAAGGATGCATTTTCATGGACTCTAGAGGCAACTAAAGCTTTTGAACAAATTAAAGAGGTGATGTGCAAACCTCCTTTCATGACCACTCCAGACTTCACAAAAACCTTTATTGTGGAATGTGATGCCTTAGGAAATCGAATTGGTGTTGTCCTAATGCAAGAAGGAAGGCCCCTGGCTTTTGAAAGTCAACCACTCAAGGGAAAGGACTTACACAAACCCATTTATAAGAAGGAAATTATGGAAATACTACATGCATTGAAGAAATGGCGCCCTTACCTAATAGGTAGGCACTTCAAGGTCAAAATAGATCATGATAGTCTTAAATACTTCTTGGAACAAAGACTATCTTCAGAAGAACAACAAAAATGGGTAACTGAGATATTGGGTTATGATTTTGAAATCGTTTATAGAAAAAGGGAAGAAAAATGTTGTGGCAGATGTACTTTCAAGGAAGGATGAATATGTTGAGGCCTTTCTCTGTGCGATCTCGATCATCCAACCCGATTGAATAATAGAAGCAAAGGAGGAATGGAAGAATGACAAAAAAGTGTGGACTCTCATTTAAAGGTTGCAGCAGGATTCCAATACATCAAATACATTTACATGGAAAAATGATTCGCTATGGTACAAAGATCACTTATATTTATTTAAGAACTCCCAACTCAAACAAAAGGTATTATTGGAATTGCACACCTCTCAAGTAGGAGGCCACTCAGGATTTTTAAAAACCTACCATAGGGTCAAGAAGGAATTTTTTTGGGATGGCCTTAAAACTGATGTTCAAAGGTTTGTGGAAGAATGTTTGGTTTGCCAACAAAATAAGGTGGAAAAAATTAATACCTCAGGTATTTTACAACCATTTTCCATCCCAAGTTAGCGTTGGGAGGAGGTTTCCATGGATTTAATCACAGAGTTAACGAAGTATGAAGGAAATAGTGCCATCATGGTGATTGTTGATAGGCTGACCAAGTATGCACACTCTTGTGCACTCTCTCATCCCTTCAAAGCTAGTACAATTTCCACTGCATTCATGGAGACAGTTCAAAAGCTACATGGCAGCCCAAAGATTATTGTAAGTGACAGAGATCCCATCTTCACTGGACATTTTTGGAAATAATTATTTTCTTGTTTGGGTACTCAATTGGCTCATAGTTCATCCTATCATCCTCAATCTGATGGACAAACTGAGAAAGTGAACAAATGTCTGGAAGGATACCTTTGTTTTTTTGTCTCTGATAAACAAACACAATGGTTCAAATGGTTACCCTTGGCAGAATGGTGGTATAACACTTCATTTCATACTGCAACAAAAATGACACCGTTTATGGCACTCTATGGATACCACCCTCCTTCCATAACTTCTTATCTAAAAGAAAAATCTAAGTTTCAAGCAGTGGGAGATCACATCGAGCATCAACAACAAGTTATCCAAATATTAAAGGACAACCTGACCATGGCACAGAATCGCATGAAACAACAAGCAGATCAACATCGTAGTGAATGAAGTTTTGAAGTAGGGTTTGGGTGTTTTTAAGACTACAACCATACAAGCAAATGTCGCTCAAGCAAGCCAACAAGGATAATAAATTATCGCCAAAGTACTATGGCCCTTATAAGGTGTTGAAAAAGATTGGTACTATGGCATACAAGTTGGACTTGCCTGCATCTTCACGAGTACACCCAGTTTTCCATGTTTCATTCTTAAAGAAGGTTATAGGGGACAAGATCTCAGTTCAAACTATATTGCCAGAACTTGACGAGGAAGGAAAAATCATATTGGATCCTAAAGCCATCGCTGGCACAAGAATTTTTCAGATGAGGAATAGATCCATTTCAAAGTATCTTGTTAAATGGAGGAAACTACCAGCTGAAGATTCCACTTGGGAAGATGAGCCTTTTATACAAAAGCATCCAGATTTACTCAAGCATTGTGAACAACACTTGTCTCAAGGGGAGGGGCATGTTAAGCCCTAAATAGTAGCTCATTACCCCTTAATTAGGGAATATTACATTAGTAATGTCATTTTATTTATGTCAGCTTTATTCCCTTAGTTGTAATTATATCTCCCAGTCTCCTATATATACCAAGGAGACATTTTCATTTTGAATCATATTGTAATTGAACATTTATGTGGGCATAAGGAGGTTGCCCCCTCAAAGAGGTTTACTATCTAAATTTGTCTCTTTTTCAATGCGTTGAGTACTTATTATGAGTTTTTTCTATGCTATATTGATATTTGGTTCCTAACATCGAACTCGCAAGCTTCACTCCACCTACAATGAGACCGTCTGACCACCCTGCCTTTCCATAATTAGTCAATTCTTCACCTCCTGTTGTCACAGATTCATGGGTTCAAGGACTTCCAGGTTCACAAAAGTTTCAAAGAATTTATCACTCTCGTACATCCCCACCACTTTCGCGCCCTTCCCAATGCACATTAATTATGCTTTTATTAGTGACAACTCACCATACAGGTTCGAAACGATTGGCATTAATAAGCGAAAACATGGAAGACATCTCCCATTAAAACACATTAAACCAAGATTTACGGGACACAATTAATGTCACAGGTTGCAATACAAACAAATCTTCATCAAAACATTAGATTTTCTCATAGGTACCCTAGGTGCACCCAGTCGCCTGAAATGACCGATAGTTCGATCTACCAAATCAACCTCCCTATTATCGAATTGGAAAAGGTGAATATTATCGAATCTGAAAAAAAAATTGTGTGGATCTTGAATTGGAAAAACATTGTTGGTTATTTTAGTTTTTTTAAGGCATTATCACAGTAAGAATGCAACATTATGCTAGACCATTGTTATCTACAAAGGTGTTGACATCATGTACCTATTTAATATTGTGCATATATGACAGCTTGTCATATTTGAGAATATGCTTGCATGTAAAAATGTTAAGTCATATATTTTGTCTATTGCTTATGGGTTTGAGAAAAACTTACGAGCCGAAAACACCCTTCAAATTGGAACATGGTTTACATTTTTGCCACAAAAATACTATTAAAATAACATAATATGAATAATATTGAAATAAATATAAACAAATTCTCTTATACTTGAACCTGAGTTTCTCAAGCTCCAAGTATATTCCATAGCTAAGAATGTTTTTCCCATAGTTAATGTGTTTCTATCGCTTGATAATTATCAAACTAAGTGTTGTTGTGTGAGGGATAAAGTTATTTTCTCCCTTTATTTTCCCTCTTCTATACTTACCCATTTTTCCCTTTCTTTTCCCTCTTTTATACTTACCCGTTTTCCCCTTTTCTTCTTCCCCTCTATTATCCCTTTCTAGTTCTATACTTAGTCGCATTTCTATGATCGTGGGTTCCTGGGTTGGTGGACTGACAGATCCTTATCTCCATATATATCTTCACATCATGAGTCTGACCGACCACCGTTCCTTTCCACACTTAGTCAAATTTATGACCGCGGGTTCCCGGGTTAGCGCTATCGAACTCTCATGGCTTGTGTTTCGTGATATACATCTTGCACCCAAAACTTATATGATCTACATTTGAACCCAGACTCCTCGAACTCGCAAGCTTCACTCTACCTATGATGAGTCTTTCTAACCTCCCTTCCTTTCCATACTTAGTCGATTCTTCACCTCATGTTGTCACAGATTCGCGGGTTCGCGTACTCCCAAGTTCACAAAATTTTCAAAGAATTTATCGCTCCCGTCCATCCCCCGCCACCTTCACGTCCTTCCTAATGAAAATCAATTATTCTTTTATTAGCGACAACTCACCACACAGGTTCAAAAATATTTTCATTAATAAGAGAAAAGCTCGAGGACATCTCCCATTAAAACACATTAAACCAAGATTTACTGGAGATTATATTATCATCCTCCAACATTCATTTTAAATACTATCAGGACACAATTATTATCACAGGTTGCAATACAAACAAATCTTCATCAAAGCATTAGTTTTTCTTACAGGCACCCTAGATGCACCCCAGTAACATGAACTAATCGATAGTTCGATCTACCAACTCAACCTCCCTATTATCGAATTGGCAGAGGTGAATATTATGGGATCTAAATTGTTTTTGTGTGGATCTTGAATTGGAAAAAATTGTTGGTTATTTTAGTATTTTTAAGGAATTATTCCCCTCCTTTCCATACTTAGTCGATTCTTCACCTCTTGTTGTCACAGATTTGCAGGTTCCCGGACTCCCGAGTTCACAAAATTTTCAAACCATTTTTCTCTGTTGTCCATCCCTGCCACGTTCATACCTTTCCCAATGCATTAATCATTTTTTTATTAGTGACAACTCACCACACAGGTTCGAAAGGATTGGTATTAATAAGAGAAAATGTCGAGTACATCTCCCATTAAAACGCATTAAACCAAGATTTACAAGAGATTATATTATCATGCTCCGGCGTTCATTTCAAATACTATCAAGAGAAAAGGAATGTTCTCATCACCTTATGGCTACATCTGAACAACATTTTTGTGGAGATACGTTGAATATTTTTGGGTGCGAGGACCAGATTTTTTAGTGGTCCAGAGCTTATTACTACTACTCATCCCCTTCTGCCCAGAAGGAAGTTATATGTATGTCTAGAATTTCGTGAGCAGGTTGTGTCCCTAAAGTTTTTTACTGTAAGGAGTTGGTCATCTGGTGCACTGAGAATTATATTCTGAACCAATGGATTATCCAGTTGCGGTACTGATGCAGGAGCATCGCCAACAGCAAACGAGCGTGGGACAAGCGCCATCACATTTTTGGCACATGTTGAAAAATGTTTGAAATATTTTTAAAAATTTGGATGTGCAGACATTAATGTAATAGTTAAGAAAGTGTGTACTCCCATAGTGTAAACAGATCTTGAGCGATTCTCTCTCATCTGTAAAGTGTAGAGGCATTTATGCATAGTTAATGAAAGTAGGTAGATTTAAAATTCTAGATTAGACAGTTTTAGGAGCTAGAGGGAAAACTGACTATAGACACTCTCGTCTTGTATCATTGTAACATTATCAAGGACATCATAGAGCATAGAGAAGAGCGGAAGCAGAGAGCTATGTAGAAGAACCCATGTACAGACCTCTTGAAATTAATATATATGAAGCTTTGATTCAGACTCATGGGGTTCTGATGTTTTCTGTGTATACATAATTAATGCTATGCCTATGATTGTTTACTCTTTCTATTGTACATTTGCTTTTATGCTGTGTATGTATGATTTCATGCTAAGTGTTTGAAGTCTAAGGGAGAGTAAGGAAATGAGTTTCAATTGTTTCTCTTCTTGAGTCAGAGTTCTTTCAAGGAGTGCAGTGAAGCGTTCGCAAGGAGTGCATTGACAGGTTCAGAGTTCATCTCATAAAGCTCAGGAGGGATACCGTTGTTCTCATTTCAACTGAAGTGCAAGGCAAGCACAGAAGCCATGCAAGGTGCACTCAGGATGGTCGAGACCATAGAACACATAGACTAAGGTTGAGAGATTGAAGGACTGTTGTTGCAGAGTTGCGCAGAGTCAAGGGATTCAAATATTTAGGAATATTTGAAGAAGTGTCGCAAGGAGTGTGTGCAAAAATATCTTAGGAGATTTGAGTTTGCAAAAGAAAGCTCGGGAGAGTTAGCGTCTTCAATTGTTGAGGAGTAGGAGAGGAGTTTTGGTCATCATGCAGAGGCCAAACCAAAGTGAAGAGGATCGTTGAGGCGACTCAGAGAAGAGGTTCTTGAAGGAGGAATTTGGACGATCGAGGTTCTCCAGGGAGAACTCCCGAAATAGAAAGATTTGTAGGTTCTACAGGAGATGCAAGATGGATAAGGGGCTATTGATATTAACTTATTGGGAAGTCAGATCATTTTGGCATTTCAGGGTACGAAAACCCGAATTGCAAGCCAAAATCCTTGGCTGATCAAATCCCCGAAATGCGAAAAGGAGGTTTCATCTGTGGAAGTAAGTTAAGTTTTTGGAACTTTGGAGCTCGGGCTTTCAGAAGTCTCGAGAGAGGGAGAGATCGGAACACAGTAGGGGAGAAAACCTGAAATTATAAGTCGTGACAAAGGATCATCGGAATTTGGAAAACCATGGATTACGAGGACATAAGGTGATTCGAGAGTTCCAAACTCCCAATACCCGGAAACCCGAAATAAAGAGAAGGTGACACGTGGAAGGACAAGAGACTTCCTATCGAGGTTCATGAAAGCAATGAGGAGAATTACCATTTCGGCATTTCGGGACTTCGGAAACCGAAAGACGGAGGCAATAGAGTATTCAATCCTTATCATATCGAACTCTCGATATGCGAAAGTCCGAAAGGATTTCAGAAGATGTCATTTCAGCATTTCACGGTTTGGAGGTTCGAGAGCCTCGAAGACATAGTGAAAGCGCTTTTTGGTGGTTGAAATCCTGAAACTATGAAGAGGAAGGGAAGACTGAGACATTTTCATTTCGGTAAATCGGAAGTCGGGATTTTGGGACTCCAAGGGTTGAGAGCAGAGTTGCACGTCATCGCAACTCCTGAATTTGTGAAAGCTGAAAAAGACGAAATTGACTTCAGGAAAAGGAAAGTATTAGTATTTCAGGGTTTAGGAGGTCGAAGAGATAAGATGCTCGACCACGGGATTCGTGAAATCGCGAAATCCAGTATCCCGAAGTGAAAGAGGAAAATTCCTCAAGGTTTGTTGTGGGTGTTTATTTCCCGAAAGGGAAATAGAAGAGCCAATTGAGCTCTCAGGGGCCGAAAAGAAAAGATCCTATGTGGATCCCAACCTGTGGGTCTGGAGAAGGGTGTCTGCAATAGGTACCATTCCCGAGTCTCCCTATCGCCTCAAGTATTTTGAAAGATGTTAATACTTCCTAAGCCAGCACTTACTTTCAAGGGAGAGAATTACAGAGAGTTCCTAAAGAAGCACTATAATGGATTGGACCTCTTATCGGAATTATTAGAGGACCTAGTGGTCATCCCTGAGGACATCACTAGATTAGAGGTTAGTGCATTCAAAAACCCTTTTCGGGAAATTGCATGGATTTTCATGAGGATAACGGGACAAGAAAATACAACCAGCAACTCTCAGACTATTATGTATATTTTATATTTTACGGTGAAGGAACAAGCCATATTTGATTGGGGCAAGTTGATTTCCATTGAAATATCTTCCCAATTATCGCAATACAAAAGGAAGAAGAAATTATTTATGTCATCTAATTTAATTTTTGTGATAGCACATTGCTATCCATTCCCCATATTATCTCTTTGTAAGAAGGTAAACTGCGAATTTGACCCAGTAACCTTCTGGTATCATACATTATGGAGACACAAGGCCTCCCAACATTTTTATGAAGTCTTTAATGATTTTGTCTCATTTTTTAAAGGGTTTATATTTGGAAAGGATTTTCCCCGGATGTCTTACCAGGACAACAAGTTCTTGGATAGGAAGGGGACACTGGAACAAATGGAGAACTATAATGTTATAAGGATTTTTTGATCCAAAGAAAATCCTTCCTCCCTTCCATGTCACATATTTGATACAATGTTTGTTGTTGAGATAGCAAGGCAGCAGACCTATTGGTTTCATTTTTTCCATGAAAAGAGAAAAATCAATTCATGCCTCTCCCTTAGAAAGTCGGGGATATCATATTCAGGAATATGAACAAGATTGATGAATTCGCAGGCCACCTCCACAACCACAATTTGAAAAATGTTGAAAAATTAAAAGGGTTCAACCCTAATGGTATTTTTGTAGAAAACCTATTGGTTGTTGGTTTCAACAATTCTTTCATTAATTCTATCCTAAATGAATATGAAGACAACGCCTCCGGAAATATTTCTCATGACACCGATGACATGGAGACAATACTGAACACCAATGAGTCATACAAGCAGAGACGAAAAGGTCCGGGTGAGAAAAGTTCCCAATCCTCGACTACCACACCCAAGACTACAACATCTTGGAGAAGTGATCCAATAGCCTACCCAAGTAAGAAAGTCACACACAGTTCTTCAGGAGGAGGAGGAGATAAGAACCCTCCCTTCGGAAAAATTGAAAGTTCTCATAAACTTCCCATGAGAAAAAAACGAAAAAGCATTGTGCAAGAAGAGGAGGGACCGAGGGGAGAAAGTCATATCCATGATCTCTCCCTCAAAGATATGGAACTAGAAATTGACATTGAGAAAGTGTTCCCTAATGATGACTAGCTAGAGAGAACTACTCCCTAGAACCCTCAGATGGAAATAATTGGGACCGAGACCTTCGACGAAGAAGATTCTTTTGTATTTCAGAGTGTTTTTTTGACAGCGAATCCAAAAAATTGATTATTGAAAAATGAGATGTAAAGAATAAGAAGGGGAAATCTTATTCAGAGATTAACCTATAGAACATGTGGCCTTCCCAGATCTCCCAGATACACCGAGCAACTAGAGATTCACTAGACAACTTTATTGACGGCCTTGAAGCGAAGAATGTGAGGTTAAAGGAGCGGATCAAAGAATTGGAGGGAGCTCTGATGCCCCTTCCAATGTTGGCTTGTCCTTTAGCAATGATCGGGCCTACCACACCCACATAAAATTTAAAAGGATCAACAAGCCTTCTCACATAAAGAGAAGAATGGAATTAATAATAGAGGATTGGGAAATTTCAAAGAGTATGGTCTCTTTTGGAACAAAAGTGCATGCTTTTCATGAATATTTGCAAGCATATTTGAAAAACGCGCAAGGTTTCTACCTCGATGCAGTTGTACCATTTGGTGTTAAATTTACTAGTATGAGGGAATCGAGAAGAAGAGAGGAGGATCTCTGTTATCCTCATTTTTGGTTATCAAGATGATGATATGATAATGACATGGTGATAGAAGATCTAGCTCTTCTTTAAGATCATTTTCATGAAGAAAGTTACACTTGTCAATCTCTCAAAATCACTCTTTTGGAGACAGTACGC
>ML791456.1:0-12246 GCA_009831015.1 Picea engelmannii
AAGGTAGGGAGGGTAAAAAGGCACTATGCATGTTTCCTTATTTTCTTCCAGGTATGCTTGCTTTCCCATGTTTGATACATTGGTTGCATCTATACAATAATTCCACTACAAACTTTGAGGGCTCAATCAATTTATTTACCTCAAAAGTGAATAATCTCCTCTCTACCCGAGGCAACTTTTCTTGTATCACTTGTGGCTTGGAGCTATGAGCTTGGACTTACTAGCCACTTATTTATCTTAAGAAGATCAATTTGGATCATTTCCCAAATGGCCGTTAGAGTTTCTTCCTTACTCTTCGTGGAATTTTGTTGATTCATTTCAATATCGATTTGCTCCAGGGCCTCCGCGATACTACTTCACTCAAAATTAATTAGTCTCTTGTCTAATGATGACAACGCTTATTGGAAAGTGTCCTTTACCTCCCTGGCTAATCTTTTTCTCTCTGCCAAATTTGTTTCCCACACCTTTAGGGCCATATCACCTCGTAATTGTTCAGAAGGGGAGAGTAGAGGAAAATCATGGGTATTATCTTTATGCACCAATATGATGGCTTCTTGAAACCTAGCTCGGGCTGAGAGAGATTCTCTTTCCTTAATATAGATATCTTCCAGAGCAAGTTCTACTGCCTGGTAGCACTTCTGGATGGCATCAACCTTCATAAAAAGGTCCTGTTGGGCAATTTCCAGCTTCTCATTTATTTCCCGTGCTTGAGTTTGAAAGGCCAAGAGATCTATCGAGGTGCCTTCGGTTAGGTCCAATATAGCCTACAATTACTTTATCAGTTCATCGCGCTGAGTGACAAATCCTTGGTTTGTTTGTGAACTATGATGGAGCTGATCAAGGTTGGCCTGAAGCTGTTGGATTTGTTGCTGATTGTGGAATCTGATTTGCTCAAAATCATGGTTCATCTTGCCCTTATAGTCTGTTTGATGGCATGTATCTGAATTTGCAAGTGATCTACCAATAGGCACTTCTGTAGTAGCTGTTCGGCCAAATTGTCCACAAACCTTTGATTTGCAGTGGAAAAAGTGCCCAATGAACCTGTAACTTCTTTCGCGAATTTTGGATCATCTCGATCATTCCCATTGTACAACATCCTCTGCCTTTTAGTTATCACTCCATATTTCTGGTGTGATTCCATTTTGACGATGGGCTTCCATCTTTTTCTAAAACATAAATCCGAAGGAGGCATTTCTTCGGGCGAGATGGGGGTAAGACCATTCACAAAAACAATTTCAGGATTAGGGGTCCCGAAGCTGGATTGCAGAGGTGTCAATGATGTAATGGGAGTGCCAATATCCATAGAATGTTGCTTTTCTGTTGTATTTGAGGTGCAAGAAGGGGTAGTTGGTGATGAAGGGGGCACATTTTGTCCTTGCTTCAGGAAAGCTTTGAGTTGGGATTTTTCCTGGGGGCCTAGCTGGCTTGACAATGATGCTTCCAATTTATGTGTTAATACCTCCGAGCTCTTCTGGGTTTCCTCGACTTTATGATTGCCAGAGTGATTGGCTTCAGAACCTATTGACTTGGCTTCCTGATAAGGGGGAGTGACTAATTTCTCCCCTTGTAGTACCTTCGGTAGGTTGTTCCACCTATGCCTTTGAAAGTTGATAAAACCAACTTGTTAATCTGAGGGAAAGGTTCAAAATCTGTCCTGTACCTCCTCATATTACTTAACTCCCTTAAATATTTCGTCATACAGGGAGATTTCGTGCACATATATTTTCATATTAAACTGGGCTAGGTGATTTTACACAACCTTTCTTGGGTCGTGTCTTTTGAATTTGATCTCAACCAATTTGACATCATCCAGAGCCACAACCTCCACTTTGGAGTGACCGAAATTCAGTAATGAAAACATGGCAACCTGAATGGGGAAAGTCGTCCATACCTTTTTCTGTGCTGCTTTCAACTCTTTTTTGATGCCTCATGTTATTGTTTGGTAGGCCACTTCCCTACATACCAGTCGGTCCGGTAAAAATTGTGGGAGAGCATGGGGGGAAACCGAACACCCAAAAACTATGATATAGGAGAAGTTCTCCTCAATAAACCAATCTACTAGCTTACCCAGATTCCCCATAATTCGATCTGAAATTCGAGGAGGTGGATGGCCATACAGGGCTATGTGAACAGGAATCACAACATTGTGGTAGATTTCATAAAATAAATCCTTGGCTTTTTCTTCCCATATCTTGGAATGGTAGAAATGAATGGTATCGGCACTTGCCGAAGTCTAGCTCCAATTCATCAATGGGAAAGGCGTCATAAAAAAAATGGCGTCCATGATATATGCTGACATATAAAAGGGGGCAGGTTGTCCCTTTGACTTCATTGTTTTATAGTCTGCAATCTCTTTGGCCAAGTTATCAGACATCATTTTGGCCCAATTGAAAGTAAAACCATCTGCTACCTCATGCATGATGGATACCCATTCCACCAAAAAGTGCGTGGGACTCTTCTTTCCGAACAATCGACATAGAATCAAGGATACATACACCATGGGAACGCCCATAGATGTTGTGGCATATGTACCATGAGCGTCGGTTTAGAATTTCTTCGAGTTCCTCCACCAATAATTGATTATCTTGGGAGAGTTCCTGGCGTACTGGACACACTCCTTTTGTTCGAACTCCAGAATGAATGCAACATTGAATGTATATTTAGGATTAGGGGATAGTTTGTACATTACTTGCATATGTTCTAGTCGAAACGAGCCGACATCAACCTTCTGATGGTTGACAATGCTCCTGGTCAGGATGTCAATGTGCTCCAAGGCCCAACTTATCATGTCATTATAAGGCATGAGTCTCGGTCGTGCTGCTATTTTGTGCAGTTCCGATTGCGCTATATGTATGAGTTTAGCTGTGTAAGTATCGTCTTCTTCTTTAGTAGAGTCCTCTAGACAGTTGTTGATTTCATGTTCCAGAACCTCAAACACCTATGTCCAAGATTTAATAGTGTCCATGGCTCGCGACATTGTGTCCAACAAAATGTCCGCATTTGGGTTTGAATCCTCGCCTACCACATCAGGTCCTTTTGTTATTTCTGTGAAGCCATAACTTCTAAGGAGACAGAGTGAAATTACCTATTGTAGAGAAAATTCATGAATCCTTCAAACAGATAAAGCTTTCTAACTACAAAAAGTGAAAATGAATTTGAAATCGAAATGCTTTTATTCGAAACAAAGTCATAGCTTTTTGTATAACTTCACTGACGAAAAATTTATTAACGTTTGATGGGAAATTCTACCTGGCGATCCACAATTTGCATTTGAATCATTATGCTTAACTAGTCATAAATTCCACCAACACTTCGACGCTTCGCGTTCGGTAGTTTTCGATGTGATAGAGTGGGAACCTCCCGAATCTCGAATCCGTGAAAGATTAATCTTCGAATAATCGCTTGTAAACTTTTAATTAATCACGTTTAAGATGGTGCGTTAACTTCAAGTGTTTCAGGAATTCAGACTCTAGATATTTTAGGATCTGATACAGGGGAAACGCCCAAAATCTGAATCGGGGTCATTAATTATCTCTTGATCGTGATTAACTTAATCATTTAATATTTAATACTTCGACATTTTGGTACTTCGGTGATTTGTGAAATAGTTCTTTGTTAGAATCCCGAAGGATCATCTCCCACAGTGACGTGTCACAGCCTAGGTCATTCTGACGTGTCGTGGAAAGGGAGGTGCCATGTGTCAACTCGGGAAGGACTCGAAAAATACACGTGTCTTACAACTTGTGCCATTTTTAAAAAGGTTTAGGAAAATAAATGAGTAAACATTTTCGGGTTTCAGAGCTTCGGGGTTTTCATTGTTAAGACTTGTTGCAACATCTGAAGCACGGAGCTCCGAAACGACCATTATAGACTTACCTCTTTAAAAAATTAGGTGGCTCCAAAACTCCAGAGGTATTAGGATCATTCGATCAAAAGGAAAAACTCGTCAACGAAGGATATCGTGCTTGCCTTATTATTTAGCAACCAATAAAGGAATTTGAATGAATTTAAAATGTCATTTACCAACTTTCTCTTTTCTTTGGGTAGAATTATATGAGGTGAAAAGTATAGGGCTCAAAAGTTCAAAATCGTATGTGTTCCAACATAGGCTCCATCTGGGGATCGCGTCTCCCTTTGAGACATAGAAGAACAGTAGACCGAGTGCCTTTATTGGGCAAATTGAGTCATTATTGCATTTCTGGGAAACACTTTTAGGAATTAATCATACAGAGAAAAATTGAACTTCAACCGAATCTCATAAAACCTTCAAAACACCACCGATTATTGATCTCAAGATAGGCTATTAAAATTTCCCTTTCCTGAAACTGACTTCAGAACTGTTTAAGATAATCAAAATGACTTTAACTGAAATATCAGACTTCGACTGACTTCGTTTGCATCAAGGTTAAGTAAATGTAATAATTTATTTAGGGAGTCCCTAGTCGATTCAGAATGTAAAGATTATCGGAAAGAGAATTAGATGTCAGAGTGTGTCATGTAGATATATATGACAACCATACATATATCATAGATATTGCTTCACTGCCAACGAGCCTGTTCAATACCCCGATGAAGTTATCTACTTCTCCCATTGAATTTTCTTTCACCACTTCAATTAGCATATTTGCAAATTGCTGAGATGAGGGTAATCATTACATGAATTTCCTTTCATCATCTCTTTGTACAAGATGGGGGCAGTCAAATTGTGAATTTCCTTTCACCATCTGTTTTGGACAAGGTGGGGGAAATCAATTAATGAATTTCCTTTCACCACCTGTCTTGAATTTTAATTATTTTGAAGTGGGGGAAATCAATCTGTATGTATCATACAAGGGATGATATCTGCTTAGAATTTAAAATAAGGTCTGTCATAATTTTTTAGGTAAACTCTGAAACTAATTTTCTTCTAGTCTTCAATACACCTTCACCCATAGGGAATATTTTATAGGGATTTTGAATTTCGGGGATCAACCTTGAGCGAATTGGTCAAATTAAAGTCTGATAGAAGAGTTAAAATTATTGGGATTAGCCTGAACATAATTTCTTTCAGTTAATATCAAAGGAACATAACAATTTTCGCCTAGTCTTGTTCTAGGGATATGTTTTTAAGTTTTCAGAGTCAAGGTGTAATTCTTTCTTTCTATGAAGATCTAGTAAAAGTAGCAAAAAATGGAAAAGAATAAAGCTCAGGGACATGCACAACTAAACAAAATGATGCTTTAGAGGGCCAGACAAAAAAGGATCTCACTGACACAAGTTTGTTTATCGATTCTCGAACTTCCTTTCAAGCCCCCTTTTTTTATTCTTATTTTCTTTTTCTTTTTATTTCGTTTCTTTATTTCATTCGGAGAAGGCTTCAGAATTAAGCTGAAATTTCATACTTCTTTGATCTTTGGTCAGGTGGAAATATCTATATGAGTGAAACCTCCTTTACATCCGATAAGACTTCCTTAAAGTTTTAGTTTGAACTAGCGGGGTAGGAGTTCATACCTCAGATTTGCTTTGTATTTTCAATTAAGTAAATCATTAATTTGTCACATGTTTTGAGAGAAATCGAATGTCTTTGAAAAATGAGTGTTGGATTCTGATGCATCCTTATCTCTAGTATGACAGTATGTATTCTGCAAGAGAACAAAATGGGAGGTGTCAAAAAATTCTTTAGAATAGAGATGGTGTGTGATATATGTTTTTATATTCTTGTTTTGATGATATCAAGTAGACCTGGTTTATTTACAGTAAAAGTAAAATTTGGATAATTTACAAAAGAAGAATAAAATCGCAAACCGAAACAGGAAACCAAAACCGGTATATACAATGAGAATCTAAAATATGATTATTGCATAAAATGTTTTAGGTAACGCCTGTTGATAGGGGTGTCGAGAATTTTTCCGTCAATATTTTTTAGTAAGAAGGAATTTTTTCCCTTAGCAACTGCAATTCTAAATGGCCCGAACCAGAGATGGTCGAACTTGCCATGCTTCCCTACATCCTCTTTTCTAGAGTCCTACTTTAATACTAGATCACCAGGAAGAAACTCCCCGTCTTTAGCATTTTTATCGAAAAGGGCCTTCATATTATCTTGGTATTTTTGGAGATTATCGTCAACTTCGATTAGTTGATTTATCCTTCTTGTAATGTCATTCGTCTCTTTGTTTGTATCCTTCTAGAGCTTCATCACAGGGAGAGAAAGATTGATAGGAAGGACAACACTAGTACCATAAACCAATTGAAAAGGGGACATACCTATTGATTTCTTTGTACCGATTTGATTTTCCCATAAGGCATAATTAAGGTGGATGTGCCAAGCCTTTTTATTTTTCATCAACACTTTTTTTATTATAGTCATCAGGCTCTTGTTATATGATTCAACCAACCCATTCCCCTGATGATAATAGGTTGTAGATTGTCCTAACACAATGTTGTATTTTTGACAGAAACTGACCATTGCCATAGATTTGAAATCTTGGGCGTTGTCAGTGACTATTTTCTGAGGCCAACCAAATCTTGATAGGATGTTCTCTTCCAAGAAATTTATTACTATTGAATCCATAGCATTCCGAGTTGGAATAGCTTCTACCCATTTCATGAAGTAATCGATAGCGGTTAAAATCCATCTATGTCGAGTGCTTGACTGTGGGTGGATCTCTCTGATGAAATATAGACCCCATTGTTGAAAGGGAGCTTCTACTTTGACTGGGATTAAAGGTAGTGTAGGGAGATTTTGCTTACCAGAGAACTGTTCGCAAGAGTTGCAGGCTCTGACCTTGGCATTCACACCAGTAAATAACTTTGGCCAATAATATCCAACTCTTAAAATCTTGTAGGCTGTTTCCCTCCAAGCATGGTGTCCTTCACACACTCCTTCATGAAATTCATTTATGATGCATTATGTTTAAGGTTCTGTTAAGAAACATAACAAGAAACCTAGAGGATCCTTCCAATATAGTTGGCCATCAATAATACAATATTTAATTGCGTGCAGCTTCAAATTTCCCACCTTGGATGGAGTCATGTCATTCGGGAACCTAAGGGTAAGGAGGTATGAAACAATATTGCAATACCAAGTAGAGGAAGAAAACTTATCTTCGATCTGAATCACAGGGGTTTGATTGTCAATCTCCTCTATATATGGGATGTATTCGTGTGATTCCAGGTGATTTATCCTGATCGCCCTGAAATTTGATTCAACTAACAATTTCACCAGGCCCTGACCTTTGACTCGCTTGGTCGGTTTCACTTCTAGATAAAATTCTTGAATTTTAGCTAGCCATCGTCCTCTTCTTCCATCACTGCCTGGCTGAACTAAAATGTCTTTGATAGCATTAGTCGACACGTAAGAGATTATCTTGGAATGCAGTACATATGTTATGAAATCCTTGAGAGCCTTCACCATTGTGTATGCTTGTTTCTCAAGTATATCGTACCTTAGCTCTGCATCCCTGAGGCTTTTGATGAATAAATCTATTGTTTGCTCGAATCCTTCCTCGTTCTTTTGCAGGAGTACCGCTGCAACAATATGTTCAGAAGCAAACGAAAAGATAAGGAATTCCTTCATATAGTCTGGACTTGCTAACACTGATTCTTCCCCTATAGACTTCTTGACGCGCTCGAATGATTCTTTATCTTCAACGGTCCATTTCACTTCGTTGTCTTTCTTCAACATATCTGTAATCATTTTATTTTTTTGAGCAAAATTGGGAATGAATCTTCTCACAAAATTTATCTTTCCTAAAAAATATTGTATTTCTTTTCTGTTCCTAGGAATATTAATTGTGTCTATAGCCTCAACTCATTTCGAGTCAACCTCGGTTCCTTCTTTTGACACTATATGAACCAAGAGATTACCTTATTGCATAGTGAAATGTGATTTCTTAGGATTAAGAGACAAACCAAACTTTCTGCATTTTTCGAAGGTCTTCTTGAGGTGTAGTAGATGTTCTGCATCAGATTTAGAAAAAACCATCAAATCATCGAGATAAATAACAATGAATTTGTCTTTCTCACCAACGAATGCACTGTCCATCGCTCTCTAGAAACTATCCCCTGCATTCATCAAACCAAATGGCATTTTATCGTACATAAAATTTCCCCATGGAGTGGTAAACACAGTCTTCTCTCAGTTGTCTTCATGGACAAAGATTTGATTGTATCCGAAAAAACCATCAATCATGGACATCCTATTAGCCCCAACTACCTTTTCTAGAACATGACCCATTTTTGGGAGAGGGTAGTTGTCTTTGAGGGACGACCAATTTAGGTTTTTGAAATCTACACAGAGCCGTATTTCACCATTTTTCTTTCTGTCAGGGACTAAATTCGCTACCCATTCAGAATACCTGAGTGGAATGGTAATTTTTGCATCGAGAAGTTTCTTGAATTCCATTTCTATCAATGGCAGGAAGATCGGGTTTATTTTCCTAAGTTTCTGTCTGAAAGGTTTAATGACGTGTTTTAAAGGAATCTTATGTTCAATGACAGAGGTATCATAAGTTTTCATATCATCATAAGACCAAGAAAAAACATCTTTGTACTGTCTAAGAAACTTGACGTACTTACTTTTCATTTGGTCCGGGAGGTACTTTGATATCTTGACGATCTTTGGATATTCGTTAGTTCCTACATTACAGTCTTCAACTTCTTCGTGTTGGGGACGTAAGGTATACTTTAAAGGTATGTCATCCTGGTCAAACAATCGTTCTAAGGGGATAAGGCCTCTGGGAATCTGATTTTTCTTAAGCACGATCATACGGTGGTTTGCGATCTTGTCTTAGAATTTTTCTGGGTTGTCCCCTTCTTGCATAATCCAAGTAGGATCATTCTAGTTTTCCCGATCTATGTGAGTTTCAGAAAACTCATCAATCATCTCCAGGAACTGTTTAATTTGTTCGTCATCTTCAAATACCTGCCAATGTTGGACATTGTTCGGGATCAAGGGTCTATGTCTCATCTCTATGTGATACTTCAGTTTCAAGACAGTGGGCGGTATGAAGGTCGCAACAGCCTTGGCTAAGGAGTTAGATTGTTGGTTCTCCATTCTGGAAATAGAGTGTATGTTAAAATATGAGAAGAAATTTTCTATAAGATCCCAAGCGCAATTCCTGTATGATCTCAAACTTGGGTGCTTAGCCTGATACTGCTACTTCACTTGTTTTACAATAAGCTCTGCATCACCATAAACTATTGGATATTCGATTTTTAGCTTCCTAGCAGCTTCTAATCCTAAAACCAGAGTTTCGTATTCACAAACATTATTCATATAATCGATATCCCATTGTAACCTATAAAAGAAGGGAATAATATACTCATCACCTGGTGCTACGAACAAAACTCTAGCTCCTGCTCCTTCGCAGGATGAGGCACCATCGAAGAACATTTTCCACATTCCTTCTTTACTATTTACATTTTTCTTTGTTATTTCTAATTTTTCATTTTCTTCTTCTGTACATTCTTTGAAATCTTCATCTATAGATAATATACAATTTCCTAAGTCCTGATCAACAACATAGACTGTGTAATTATTGGGGTTTTGTGGGTCACTTACAGTATACTCCAGTCTAGTTTCTCTATATAGTCGCGTGAATTTCCCACCAAACATTGGTATTGTAGCGTAATTCATGTCCAGTTGAATCGATCCCACTAATTCCCCCCCCCCTAAGATCTGGATAGAAGCATACCATACTTGGTAGGGATGTCAGCAACAACCACATCCATAAGGACACTTGTTACAGGGATTTGAGCAAGATTTACTACCAGATCCTTAATCATGCCAAGACAATTAACTTTCCTGGAATCAAATGAGTACATGTCTTGATAAGGTCTAGTAATTTCGAGGCCCAATTTCTCCATGGTAATTTTAGGCATTAAATTATGAGAGGCCCTTGAATCTAACATGCAATTGTGCAGTAAATGGTCGTGCACAGTTAGTGTAATATAACATGGAGCAACATAATCCTTGGTGTTTTCGATGTGTGGAACAAACATGATCGTAGGTCTTTCATCTTGTAGATTAATAACATCCGCGTGACATTCATCATCAGAAAAATTTATCACTTTAGCAATTTTCTTTTTATAAATCAGATTTTTTGCAAGTTCAACCAGAGGCATGGGGATTTTAATTTTACTAAGTTCATTTTCTAAACTGAAACCTTCGATTGTTTTTTCGATTTCTCTGGTTGGAATTTCTGCTTCTGTATTTTCTGGTTTCTTAGTTTGCATTGCTCCGGTTTCAATTGGATTTGTCCAGGTAGCTTGTGTTTCAGCTAATGGTTTAGTACTTACTGCCTCATTTATTTTACTTCGCGACAAAATATTTTTCGGTGGAGCATTCATAGAAGTTTTCTCTTTGGGCCCTAAATCATACTTTTATTGGAGTTCGACCATTATTGAGTCAGTGAGTCCTTGATAGGAAGAGTCTCCCAGTTTATTAATACTTTCCTCATTATTAAACAAGGATTCTAGATCTAAAGACTTCTCATAATCATGTCAGGTTAAATGTGTCTCAAGATCGTCATCACTAAGGTTGTTTAGATCTTCTTATAACTCCTCATAATTTTACATGTCATCCCTCTGCATAAAATTTTTAGTTTTAAATAGGGCTTGGATATTTTAATCTTCATTTTTTATTTGTCTCTGTTGCATCTGGGGGTTAGGGTTTATCTTGAACCGATTCCTAACATAAGTATCAGTTTGGCTTGATCTAGTTCCATTCTGGATATTTTGTTTGATAAATCTCTTATTATCTTGGCCATCACATCCATCTTTTCTTCTGCGGACTTGCCAGATCCAGAGGGTCCTGCTTGTTATTTGAAACGTCTAGTTTTTATGGTTCCCATTTCAACCTTAGTTTTTAATTTTCCGGATGCCATCATATTAGATTCAATTTCTATGGCATCATCTTGCATTCCTACTAGAGTGGCAGATCTTCTTTCTCTTAAGAGGAGGGTAAAGTCTAGTTCAAAATCCCCATGTGAAAGTTACCTTTGCTGCAGGTTGAGAGGGTTTGACTTCAGTTGGGATTTTGTTGTACAGTTTGTTAAACCTCTAAGTAAATTCAAGAACTGATTCATAATTATTTTTTCTTAACGCCCCAAATTCGGTCAAATAATAGAGATGGTCCTTCTTCTCTCCCCATTGTCTTAGGAAGGCATTTTCTAGATCATCATATGATCATATGGAACCTACCGGGAGTCCTCGGAACCAGGTTATCACTTGTCCTTCAAAGGTTTGTACGAACATCCTTGAGTAAACATCTTCGTGTTCGATGCCAAGGATATCAACAAACTGATAAAAAAGGCTATGTGTTCGGTTGCGGTTAAATCTCCTTCTCCCATGAATTTTGGTAGGTTTTTTATGTAATTTTCAGGTAGATCATGAAGGACGACGGGGAGAACCAGGGGAGCATATCTAGCAGCTACCTTGGCAAAAATTCTAGGAGGTGGAGCTTGTCCTTGACCTTGTCTGCTTGGTCCTCCACCTCAGGCGCCACCAACACCAACCATTGGAAGTCTAGGAGACGAACCTCGTGGGCTAAAGAGGGGATTTTCAAAAACTTTGAGGGACTGAAGTGGTGACCTTTCAACTATTTCAGGGTGCGGTGAAGGGAATTCAGGAAAGAGACCTCAAGGAGATGGAATCCCTATATGAGGGGGAAAAGGGAAATGCAGGCTGGTTTCTTCAAATTTACAAGATGTATATATAAGAGAACCGATAGGGAATAAATCAGGGTATAAAATATATTCTTCAGAGTTTCAGGAAACTGGAACTTTCCCTTCAGGGAAGGAGATAATCGAAAGGATATCGATAACAATGGGTATCGAAAGAGATACCTTATTCTTACTGGTAAAAGTATCAGTCACATCAATCTCAACCTCTATCTCAGGAACCCTTACCTTTGGAGTTTCGAGTTTAGCCTTAGGCTCACTAGTTGATGCCTCTACGAAATGGATTTGTTTAAACCCTTCTTTCGGGGTTAATTCTTCAGTTTGAATCTTAGCATTAACTTGTGTAACTTTGGGTTGATAAAATTTACATGTTGATGCAACAATATGTTTGAGGTATCCCTTTGGTTTTAACAACTTTTTGGGATCTGACACTGGTGTATTCTGCTTATCGTCTGGTTTTTTTTTTGGTATTATTTCGACCGAATGCCAGTTTTGTCTATGGTGGAGTCGCCAAGTGAAAGATAAAAATAAGCCTTATTTATGTATTCAATCTTTGTTCACCATCAAAGATAGAAACTTACCTTGT
>ML791456.1:12346-48803 GCA_009831015.1 Picea engelmannii
CAGTCTATGTTGTTGATCAGGACTTAGGAAATTGTATATTATCTATAGATGAAGATTTCAAAGAATGTACAGAAGAAGAAAATGAAAAATTAGAAATAACAAAGAAAAATGTAAATAGTAAAGAAGGAATGTGGAAAATGTTCTTCGATGGTGCCTCATCCTGCGAAGGAGCAGGAGCTAGAGTTTTGTTCGTAGCACCAGGTGATGAGTATATTATTCCCTTCTTTTATAGGTTACAATGGGATATCGATTATATGAATAATGTTTGTGAATACGAAACTCTGGTTTTAGGATTAGAAGCTGCTAGGAAGCTAAAAATCGAATATCCAATAGTTTATGGTGATGCAGAGCTTATTGTAAAACAAGTGAAGTAGCAGTATCAGGCTAAGCACCCAAGTTTGAGATCATACAGGAATTGCGCTTGGGATCTTATAGAAAATTTCTTCTCATATTTTAACATACACTCTATTTCCAGAATGGAGAACCAACAATCTAACTCCTTAGCCAAGGCTGTTGCGACCTTCATACCGCCCACTGTCTTGAAACTGAAGTATCACATAGAGATGAGACATAGACCCTTGATCCCGAACAATGTCCAACATTGGCAGGTATTTGAAGATGACGAACAAATTAAACAGTTCCTGGAGATGATTGATGAGTTTTCTGAAACTCACATAGATCGGGAAAACTAGAATGATCCTACTTGGATTATGCAAGAAGGGGACAACCCAGAAAAATTCTAAGACAAGATCGCAAACCACCGTATGATCGTGCTTAAGAAAAATCAGATTCCCAGAGGCCTTATCCCCTTAGAACGATTGTTTGACCAGGATGACATACCTTTAAAGTATACCTTACGTCCCCAACACGAAGAAGTTGAAGACTGTAATGTAGGAACTAACGAATATCCAAAGATCGTCAAGATATCAAAGTACCTCCCGGACCAAATGAAAAGTAAGTACGTCAAGTTTCTTAGACAGTACAAAGATGTTTTTTCTTGGTCTTATGATGATATGAAAACTTATGATACCTCTGTCATTGAACATAAGATTCCTTTAAAACACGTCATTAAACCTTTCAGACAGAAACTTAGGAAAATAAACCCGATCTTCCTGCCATTGATAGAAATGGAATTCAAGAAACTTCTCGATGCAAAAATTACCATTCCACTCAGGTATTCTGAATGGGTAGCGAATTTAGTCCCTGACAGAAAGAAAAATGGTGAAATACGGCTCTGTGTAGATTTCAAAAACCTAAATTGGTCGTCCCTCAAAGACAACTACCCTCTCCCAAAAATGGGTCATGTTCTAGAAAAGGTAGTTGGGGCTAATAGGATGTCCATGATTGATGGTTTTTTCGGATACAATCAAATCTTTGTCCATGAAGACAACTGAGAGAAGACTGTGTTTACCACTCCATGGGGAAATTTTATGTACGATAAAATGCCATTTGGTTTGATGAATGCAGGGGATAGTTTCTAGAGAGCGATGGACAGTGCATTCGTTGGTGAGAAAGACAAATTCATTGTTATTTATCTCGATGATTTGATGGTTTTTTCTAAATCTGATGCAGAACATCTACTACACCTCAAGAAGACCTTCGAAAAATGCAGAAAGTTTGGTTTGTCTCTTAATCCTAAGAAATCACATTTCACTATGCAATAAGGTAATCTCTTGGTTCATATAGTGTCAAAAGAAGGAACCGAGGTTGACTCGAAATGAGTTGAGGCTATAGACACAATTAATATTCCTAGGAACAGAAAAGAAATACAATATTTTTTAGGAAAGATAAATTTTGTGAGAAGATTCATTCCCAATTTTGCTCAAAAAAATAAAATGATTACAGATATGTTGAAGAAAGACAACGAAGTGAAATGGACCGTTGAAGATAAAGAATCATTCGAGCGCGTCAAGAAGTCTATAGGGGAAGAATCAGTGTTAGCAAGTCCAGACTATATGAAGGAATTCCTTATCTTTTCGTTTGCTTCTGAACATATTGTTGCAGCGGTACTCCTGCAAAAGAACGAGGAAGGATTCGAGCAAACAATAGATTTATTCATCAAAAGCCTCAGGGATGCAGAGCTAAGGTACGATATACTTGAGAAACAAGCATACACAATGGTGAAGGCTCTCAAGGATTTCATAACATATGTACTGCATTCCAAGATAATCTCTTACGTGTCGACTAATGCTATCAAAGACATTTTAGTTCAGCCAGGCAGTGATGGAAGAAGAGGACGATGGCTAGCTAAAATTCAAGAATTTTATCTAGAAGTGAAACCGACCAAGCGAGTCAAAGGTCAGGGCCTGGTGAAATTGTTAGTTGAATCAAATTTCAGGGCGATCAGGATAAATCACCTGGAATCACACGAATACATCCCATATATAGAGGAGATTGACAATCAAACCCCTGTGATTCAGATCGAAGATAAGTTTTCTTCCTCTACTTGGTATTGCAATATTGTTTCATACCTCCTTACCCTTAGGTTCCCGAATGACATGACTCCATCCAAGGTGGGAAATTTGAAGCTGCACGCAATTAAATATTGTATTATTGATGGCCAACTATATTGGAAGGATCCTCTAGGTTTCTTGTTATGTTTCTTAACAGAACCTTAAACATAATGCATCATAAATGAATTTCATGAAGGAGTGTGTGAAGGACACCATGCTTGGAGGGAAACAGCCTACAAGATTTTAAGAGTTGGATATTATTGGCCAAAGTTATTTACTGGTGTGAATGCCAAGGTCAGAGCCTGCAACTCTTGCGAACAGTTCTCTGGTAAGCAAAATCTCCCTACACTACCTTTAATCCCAGTCAAAGTAGAAGCTCCCTTTCAACAATGGGGTCTATATTTCATCAGAGAGATCCACCCACAGTCAAGCACTCGACATAGATGGATTTTAACCGCTATCGATTACTTCATGAAATGGGTAGAAGCTATTCCAACTCGGAATGCTATGGATTCAATAGTAATAAATTTCTTGGAAGAGAACATCCTATCAAGATTTGGTTGGCCTCAGAAAATAGTCACTGACAACGCCCAAGATTTCAAATCTATGGCAATGGTCAGTTTCTGTCAAAAATACAACATTGTGTTAGGACAATCTACAACCTATTATCATCAGGGGAATGGGTTGGTTGAATCATATAACAAGAGCCTGATGACTATAATAAAAAAAGTGTTGATGAAAAATAAAAAGGCTTGGCACATCCACCTTAATTATGCCTTATGGGAAAATCAAATCGGTACAAAGAAATCAATAGGTATGTCCCCTTTTCAATTGGTTTATGGTACTAGTGTTGTCCTTCCTATCAATCTTTCTCTCCCTGTGATGAAGCTCTAGAAGGATACAAACAAAGAGACGAATGACATTACAAGAAGGATAAATCAACTAATCGAAGTTGACGATAATCTCCAAAAATACCAAGATAATATGAAGGCCCTTTTCGATAAAAATGCTAAAGACGGGGAGTTTCTTCCTGGTGATCTAGTATTAAAGTAGGACTCTAGAAAAGAGGATGTAGGGAAGCATGGCAAGTTCGACCATCTCTGGTTCGGGCCATTTAGAATTGCAGTTGCTAAGGGAAAAAATTCCTTCTTACTAAAAAATATTGACGGAAAAATTCTCGACACCCCTATCAACAGGCGTTACCTAAAACATTTTATGCAATAATCATATTTTAGATTCTCATTGTATATACCGGTTTTGGTTTCCTGTTTCGGTTTGCGATTTTATTCTTCTTTTGTAAATTATCCAAATTTTACTTTTACTGTAAATAAACCAGGTCTACTTGATATCATCAAAACAAGAATATAAAAACATATATCACACACCATCTCTATTCTAAAGAATTTTTTGACACCTCCCATTTTGTTCTCTTGCAGAATACATACTGTCATACTAGAGATAAGGATGCATCAGAATCCAACACTCATTTTTCAAAGACATTCGATTTCTCTCAAAACATGTGACAAATTAATGATTTACTTAATTGAAAATACAAAGCAAATCTGAGGTATGAACTCCTACCCCGCTAGTTCAAACTAAAACTTTAAGGAAGTCTTATCGGATGTAAAGGAGGTTTCACTCATATAGATATTTCCACCTGACCAAAGATCAAAGAAGTATGAAATTTCAGCTTAATTCTGAAGCCTTCTCCGAATGAAATAAAGAAACGAAATAAAAAGAAAAAGAAAATAAGAATAAAAAAAGGGGGCTTGAAAGGAAGTTCGAGAATCGATAAACAAACTTGTGTCAGTGAGATCCTTTTTTGTCTGGCCCTCTAAAGCATCATTTTGTTTAGTTGTGCATGTCCCTGAGCTTTATTCTTTTCCATTTTTTGCTACTTTTACTAGATCTTCATAGAAAGAAAGAATTACACCTTGACTCTGAAAACTTAAAAACATATCCCTAGAACAAGACTAGGCGAAAATTGTTATGTTCCTTTGATATTAACTGAAAGAAATTATGTTCAGGCTAATCCCAATAATTTTAACTCTTCTATCAGACTTTAATTTGACCAATTCGCTCAAGGTTGATCCCCGAAATTCAAAATCCCTATAAAATATTCCCTATGGGTGAAGGTGTATTGAAGACTAGAAGAAAATTAGTTTCAGAGTTTACCTAAAAAATTATGACAGACCTTATTTTAAATTCTAAGCAGATATCATCCCTTGTATGATACATACAGATTGATTTCCCCCACTTCAAAATAATTAAAATTCAAGACAGGTGGTGAAAGGAAATTCATTAATTGATTTCCCCCACCTTGTCCAAAACAGATGGTGAAAGGAAATTCACAATTTGACTGCCCCCATCTTGTACAAAGAGATGATGAAAGGAAATTCATGTAATGATTACCCTCATCTCAGCAATTTGCAAATATGCTAATTGAAGTGGTGAAAGAAAATTCAATGGGAGAAGTAGATAACTTCATCGGGGTATTGAACAGGCTCGTTGGCAGTGAAGCAATATCTATGATATATGTATGGTTGTCATATATATCTACATGACACACTCTGACATCTAATTCTCTTTCCGATAATCTTTACATTCTGAATCGACTAGGGACTCCCTAAATAAATTATTACATTTACTTAACCTTGATGCAAACGAAGTCAGTCGAAGTCTGATATTTCAGTTAAAGTCATTTTGATTATCTTAAACAGTTCTGAAGTCAGTTTCAGGAAAGGGAAATTTTAATAGCCTATCTTGAGATCAATAATCGGTGGTGTTTTGAAGGTTTTATGAGATTCGGTTGAAGTTCAATTTTTCTCTGTATGATTAATTCCTAAAAGTGTTTCCCAGAAATGCAATAATGACTCAATTTGCCCAATAAAGGCACTCGGTCTACTGTTCTTCTATGTCTCAAAGGGAGACGCGATCCCCAGATGGAGCCTATGTTGGAACACATACGATTTTGAACTTTTGAGCCCTATACTTTTCACCTCATATAATTCTACCCAAAGAAAAGAGAAAGTTGGTAAATGACATTTTAAATTCATTCAAATTCCTTTATTGGTTGCTAAATAATAAGGCAAGCACGATATCCTTCGTTGACGAGTTTTTCCTTTTGATCGAATGATCCTAATACCTCTGGAGTTTTGGAGCCACCTAATTTTTTAAAGAGGTAAGTCTATAATGGTCGTTTCGGAGCTCCGTGCTTCAGATGTTGCAACAAGTCTTAACAATGAAAACCCCGAAGCTCTGAAACCCGAAAATGTTTACTCATTTATTTTCCTAAACCTTTTTAAAAATGGCACAAGTTGTAAGACACGTGTATTTTTCGAGTCCTTCCCGAGTTGACACATGGCACCTCCCTTTCCACGACACGTCAGAATGACCTAGGCTGTGACACGTCACTGTGGGAGATGATCCTTCGGGATTCTAACAAAGAACTATTTCACAAATCACCGAAGTACCAAAATGTCGAAGTATTAAATATTAAATGATTAAGTTAATCACGATCAAGAGATAATTAATGACCCCGATTCAGATTTTGGGCGTTTCCCCTGTATCAGATCCTAAAATATCTAGAGTCTGAATTCCTGAAACACTTGAAGTTAACGCACCATCTTAAACGTGATTAATTAAAAGTTTACAAGCGATTATTCGAAGATTAATCTTTCACGGATTCGAGATTCGGGAGGTTCCCACTCTATCACATCGAAAACTACCGAACGCGAAGCGTCGAAGTGTTGGTGGAATTTATGACTAGTTAAGCATAATGATTCAAATGCAAATTGTGGATCGCCAGGTAGAATTTCCCATCAAACGTTAATAAATTTTTCGTCAGTGAAGTTATACAAAAAGCTATGACTTTGTTTCGAATAAAAGCATTTCGATTTCAAATTCATTTTCACTTTTTGTAGTTAGAAAGCTTTATCTGTTTGAAGGATTCATGAATTTTCTCTACAATAGGTAATTTCACTCTGTCTCCTTAGAAGTTATGGCTTCACAGAAATAACAAAAGGACCTGATGTGGTAGGCGAGGATTCAAACCCAAATGCGGACATTTTGTTGGACACAATGTCGCGAGCCATGGACACTATTAAATCTTGGACATAGGTGTTTGAGGTTCTGGAACATGAAATCAACAACTGTCTAGAGGACTCTACTAAAGAAGAAGACGATACTTACACAGCTAAACTCATACATATAGCGCAATCGGAACTGCACAAAATAGCAGCACGACCGAGACTCATGCCTTATAATGACATGATAAGTTGGGCCTTGGAGCACATTGACATCCTGACCAGGAGCATTGTCAACCATCAGAAGGTTGATGTCGGCTCGTTTCGACTAGAACATATGCAAGTAATGTACAAACTATCCCCTAATCCTAAATATACATTCAATGTTGCATTCATTCTGGAGTTCGAACAAAAGGAGTGTGTCCAGTACGCCAGGAACTCTCCCAAGATAATCAATTATTGGTGGAGGAACTCGAAGAAATTCTAAACCGACGCTCATGGTACATATGCCACAACATCTATGGGCGTTCCCATGGTGTATGTATCCTTGATTCTATGTCGATTGTTCGGAAAGAAGAGTCCCACGCACTTTTTGGTGGAATGGGTATCCATCATGCATGAGGTAGCAGATGGTTTTACTTTCAATTGGGCCAAAATGATGTCTGATAACTTGGCCAAAGAGATTGCAGACTATAAAACAATGAAGTCAAAGGGACAACCTGCCCCCTTTTATATGTCAGCATATATCATGGACGCCATTTTTTTTATGACGCCTTTCCCATTGATGAATTGGAGCTAGACTTCGGCAAGTGCCGATACCATTCATTTCTACCATTCCAAGATATGGGAAGAAAAAGCCAAGGATTTATTTTATGAAATCTACCACAATGTTGTGATTCCTGTTCACATAGCCCTGTATGGCCATCCACCTCCTCGAATTTCAGATCGAATTATGGGGAATCTGGGTAAGCTAGTAGATTGGTTTATTGAGGAGAACTTCTCCTATATCATAGTTTTTGGGTGTTCGGTTTCCCCCCATGCTCTCCCACAATTTTTACCGGACCGACTGGTATGTAGGGAAGTGGCCTACCAAACAATAACATGAGGCATCAAAAAAGAGTTGAAAGCAGCACAGAAAAAGGTATGGACGACTTTCCCCATTCAGGTTGCCATGTTTTCATTACTGAATTTCGGTCACTCCAAAGTGGAGGTTGTGGCTCTGGATGATGTCAAATTGGTTGAGATCAAATTCAAAAGACACGACCCAAGAAAGGTTGTGTAAAATCACCTAGCCCAGTTTAATATGAAAATATATGTGCACGAAATCTCCCTGTATGACGAAATATTTAAGGGAGTTAAGTAATATGAGGAGGTACAGGACAGATTTTGAACCTTTCCCTCAGATTAACAAGTTGGTTTTATCAACTTTCAAAGGCATAGGTGGAACAACCTACCGAAGGTACTACAAGGGGAGAAATTAGTCACTCCCCCTTATCAGGAAGCCAAGTCAATAGGTTCTGAAGCCAATCACTCTGGCAATCATAAAGTCGAGGAAACCCAGAAGAGCTCGGAGGTATTAACACATAAATTGGAAGCATCATTGTCAAGCCAGCTAGGCCCCCAGGAAAAATCCCAACTCAAAGCTTTCCTGAAGCAAGGACAAAATGTGCCCCCTTCATCACCAACTACCCCTTCTTGCACCTCAAATACAACAGAAAAGCAACATTCTATGGATATTGGCACTCCCATTACATCATTGACACCTCTGCAATCCAGCTTCGGGACCCCTAATCCTGAAATTGTTTTTGTGAATGGTCTTACCCCCATCTCGCCCGAAGAAATGCCTCCTTCGGATTTATGTTTTAGAAAAAGATGGAAGCCCATCGTCAAAATGGAATCACACCAGAAATATGGAGTGATAACTAAAAGGCAGAGGATGTTGTACAATGGGAATGATCGAGATGATCCAAAATTCGCGAAAGAAGTTACAGGTTCATTGGGCACTTTTTCCACTGCAAATCAAAGGTTTGTGGACAATTTGGCCGAACAGCTACTACAGAAGTGCCTATTGGTAGATCACTTGCAAATTCAGATACATGCCATCAAACAGACTATAAGGGCAAGATGAACCATGATTTTGAGCAAATCAGATTCCACAATCAGCAACAAATCCAACAGCTTCAGGCCAACCTTGATCAGCTCCATCATAGTTCACAAACAAACCAAGGATTTGTCACTCAGCGCGATGAACTGATAAAGTAATTGTAGGCTATATTGGACCTAACCGAAGGCACCTCGATAGATCTCTTGGCCTTTCAAACTCAAGCACGGGAAATAAATGAGAAGCTGGAAATTGCCCAACAGGACCTTTTTATGAAGGTTGATGCCATCCAGAAGTGCTACCAGGCAGTAGAACTTGCTCTGGAAGATATCTATATTAAGGAAAGAGAATCTCTCTCAGCCCGAGCTAGGTTTCAAGAAGCCATCATATTGGTGCATAAAGATAATACCCATGATTTTCCTCTACTCTCCCCTTCTGAACAATTACGAGGTGATATGGCCCTAAAGGTGTGGGAAACAAATTTGGCAGAGAGAAAAAGATTAGCCAGGGAGGTAAAGGACACTTTCCAATAAGCGTTGTCATCATTAGACAAGAGACTAATTAATTTTGAGTGAAGTAGTATCGCGGAGGCCCTGGAGCAAATCGATATTGAAATGAATCAACAAAATTCCACGAAGAGTAAGGAAGAAACTCTAACGGCCATTTGGGAAATGATCCAAATTGATCTTCTTAAGATAAATAAGTGGCTAGTAAGTCCAAGCTCATAGCTCCAAGCCACAAGTGATACAAGAAAAGTTGCCTCGGGTAGAGAGGAGATTATTCACTTTTGAGGTAAATAAATTGATTGAGCCCTCAAAGTTTGTAGTGGAATTATTGTATAGATGCAACCAATGTATCAAACATGGGAAAGCAAGCATACCTGGAAGAAAATAAGGAAACATGCATAGTGCCTTTTTACCCTCCCTACCTTTCGCCTTCCTACAACCACTTATCTCATTCATTCACATTCTAATCTTCACACGTCCCTGATTCATCATCATACACATGTTCAATTGTCATCCTACCCACAAATAGTTACTTTTTATTATGCCCGTTATTCATTCCTTGACGAGCCATGCAGTGATACTCATCTGATTATCATTCCTCCCTAACCCCGACTGTGTCTCATTACATTGTTGAACATAGTTGGAGGGACAGATGGCAACATACAAAAAATGGCCAAGACAGTATGTTGAATTATTAAGAAGGCCAGACGACAGTTGTGTCCAGCCTAAAGGACTAAAGGAAAGAGGCATTTTTTCCTAGCAGATGAAGAGACAGAGGAGAACGCCAGCAGAGCTCATCAGATTTTACATGTTGTTGTCTTATTCAAATATATGTTATTTTTACTATAAGAAGTCCAACCGTTTTGAGTTGTGATGGTTTTTGTATAAATACATAGATTCAAGATCTATTCATGGTTGCTTCTTACCGGTAAGAGAGAAAACTCTTCTTTTTGAGTATTAATACAAGTGTAGACAAAGATTCCAACTTTTGTTCAAATTGAGTTATGTGTTTCTTCTATATTTCCATATCTCTGGATTTCCTTATGTAATTCCTTGATAAGTGATTGATTGCAATTTAGTATCACAACTACTGTAATCACATTATATCAGCAATTCATTAAGTAAGTAGTTTTTCCTCTGTGTTTACTATAATTAAAACATGACCTGCAAGCTATCTAAATTACTGCATCTCATATCCTGTTCAAGGGTGCACTCTTTACTTTCTTCTACTACAAACAAGGTGAGACTCATCTACCATTGATTCCTAGCTTTGTTTAATGGTTTTGTAAGTTTCCCCTACACCATTTGATATTATAATTTTGACACGGACAACGAAATACGACCTCTGTACTGTCCTATTATTAATTTCACTTAAGGATCATTTATTATATAACTAAAGGTAGAAAAAACACTCTTTTAAAACATTTTTTTTAAACGTCCCTAATGCCTGACATTACTCTTTGAGCCTTAAGTTTAATCTCAGGAACAACAGTAAACATGGACAAATCCTCTCTATATACATGGGACTTGTCAGAGCAAGAAAACCATCACATCTCTCAAGCCCTCGATCTATAAATCAAATATTTGGAGTAGGTTTAAAGTACTTGGGTTTTTATCTAAAATGAAATAGCTACATAAAGGGGAACTAGCTATGGTTACTTGAAAAAGTTGAAAAAAGTTTGCATTCATGGTGCAATCATTGGCTCTCAAGAGCGGGACGGTTAGTGCTCGCCAAGTCAGTTCTCTAAGAAATCCCAATTTACTAGACTTCCCTAGCTTGGATCCCCAAGGGTATTCTAGGGAAAATTAGCCAGCTATCATACATATTCCCGTTGTTATCTCCTCAAATAAATTGGTGGAAATTTTTCTTTTGAGGTGATAGGTCATGGTCTAAATTTTATTCCTAAATTTTTGTAAGTAGGTTAGAGAGTCTGTATTCTGTAAATAAGCTCAAAAGAAATTTTGGGTTTGGTTTGGTCAAGCAAAAGTCAGAATCTCATGTTTCGGTGGTTTTGACGAGCCTGAAATGCACTCATTAACCACTGAAAGCCTTTGTTCCCGACAGTTAAGAGGTCAAATCAAGAATGTGGTTAACCACCGAAAGAATTTCAACGGTAAAAATGGAAAGCCCGTGCTTTCGCACGAGCCAGCTGTCAAGTTGGCGCAATTATGAAACGTAACCGCCGAAAGCTCATCAAGTTGGAAGGTATGCACGTTCTAATGGTGTCTATCTGAAAATTTGAAGCTCCTGTTGTCCTTTCAACCGCAATTGTCTTTTCAAAATGTAGACACAGTGGTGTTACTGAAATTCATGCATGATTGTCACGAAGCCTCCCTCCATTTCCAGTCGCAAGTACACGATCTATCATGATCCCGTTAATCCCTCATTAAATCCTCATTCATTATCATTTTGAATTCCGGAGATTACTAAGATAATCGCGAGTTCACGATTTCATCAATTGAACGTGTTTCCAGAGATCCTAATATCGTTTCCCCTGGTGATTGTCAAAGTGCCATTAGACTCCAGCGATCGCTCTCAAGTCAATTAATCCAGGTCGACTTATCAGGCAAGTTCAAAACCTGTCTTGTTTCAAATTTAAATGAATATACCACCAAAAATCTAAAATTTCGGCATTCTCTCAGTCAATTTGTCGCCCGAAACTTGGTTAGTGTTTGAGCTCAGTGATCCGAATTTTGTGTCACCCTGTCCCACCGGCTCTTCCATGAGTTATACTAGAGGTAGCAGAGTTTTTCAAACAAGCAGGGGTATTCACATACTGTGAAAAACTGACCAGTTTTCATCAACAAGTAGCTAAATCTTTTGTAATTGTACATGATGGAAGGTCTGCCAAGATAGGGAAAGAAGAGTTTATCATAGATGAAGCTTCTATAGAAGAGTTTACAAGTCTTCCATGGACATGAGACTGTTGGTTTAAATCTACAGTGCCATCCAACATTGAATTTAGATCATATCTATTGCCCATTCACAAAGATCTGATCTGGAAAAAGGATATCCCTATGTCCTTCTTGCAACCATAGTGGAAATCTTTGTTAAAAGCAATCTTTGTGTATATTACTTGTGAAGGATGGTATAATAGAGTGATGTTCTATCACTTTAAACTTCTTAACCATTTTACAGGTAGAGAACCAATAAATCTACCTTTCTATTTCCACAAGACTCTTACTAAAATGGCCAAACAAGTTAAAGCCAAGCCTGCTAAGGTTGCTAGTAGACTATCTCACCAAGGGCTTATTACTCTTCTTGTCAAGGAAGCTCTGTAGAGGAAACAAGTTGATTGGGGTTTCTTTCTTTTCTGGAATGAATTCCAAACAGAGAAACCACCAGAAGCTGAAACTAAGAAGACCAGTGGCAGAAAGACTATTACTCCCAAAAGCAGTCATAGGAAAAGGAAAGGTATCTCACCACCAAGAGATCCCATAAAATCATCCTATGGCAAGAAGAAAAGGATCAAAAGAAAACTGCAGTTTGAAGGTGAGCAGTCAAAGGACCCTGCTATAGGAAATAACCCTTTAAACCTACCTTACAGTGATTCAGAACCAGAACAAGAATTGGCAGAGAAACAGGATAATGTACAGACTGAACAGAGTGCAGACTATTGTTCCAATTTACCTTCACCAACTCTTCCAAAGGCACACAGTCCACCAGTGGCAGAAGCCTCTTCAAGTAAGCCTAAAACAGCTAGATCACAGAAAATCAACAAACTCCTGCAACAGGTCTATGAAATGGAAGTCCTGGAAAGGGTGATTAAAAAAGCTAACAGACCTGACTGACAGAAATGAAAAGCTATTCAAAATAAACCAAACCCTCAAAGAGAAGCATGACAAGATTAAATACAGCAACAGGGTATTGATCAGGGAAAACATGAAGCTGTATAGACAACTTAGGATTCTGAGGTTGAAGTTAAAGGAGTTTCAATCACCAGCACAAGAGAAAACTAGATTGGAAACTCTGGCTAACTTAGCTACGACCATGGTAGACACACCAGAGCCTTCCACACAGCCAGTAGAAGTTCGCAGATCTACACGAACAAGGGTTGCCTCATCCAAGAAACCTTGAACATCAAAAAGGGATCCAAGGTAAGCATTTTTGCAATTTTGAAGCTTTCTCAAAGCTGAAGTTTAGGTGGTTTAGGCAAACAGGACGACTGTTCATTAACCACTGAAAAATAGGACTTTTGATAGATAATTCGCTTAGGAGCTTTCTAAGTTAACCACCGAAAGCCTGTCATTTCCAAAATGATCAAGTTTTTACACAGATCGAAGTTTTTTGAGCTGGAAAGGTTTGAAACCTCTTCGAATGAACATTTGATTAATTGCCAAGACAAATCCAATAGCTATTTTTGATAGATTATGGAAAGAGGAGGTGTTTCAAAGGTTTTTGGTATCTTTGACAAAGACAGAAAATCAGGACACTTTCTCACATCAACAGATTCGAATTTGTCTCTCTTGGAGAGTCATCATTCAGCCTTGGGAGGCTATCCTGCACTACACCAGCACTCAACAAGAGAGGAAGACCATGAAATCTGAGATTGAACTCATTTTTGGGGATCATCCCACATCTTTTGCAACTAAATTTTGATTTACTATCTTTAGCATATTTGATCCATGTTTTCAGGATCTCAGAACTGCATTGTAAAGCTATAAAGCTAAAGGTAGAATATGAACCAGGGGTTCGACTTTGGAGACTTTTTTCATATTATGTAACTCAAAACTTCTCATTTTCATATTGAGTAATACAAGCTTCTTTTGTCATAACTTGTTCAGATTTCATCCTCTTGTCTATTCTGTACTTGCACCTGGATATTATATTCATGTTGTTATGCTTGTCTATGCCAGATAACTGTCATCTTATCACTGCATTCATAAGTTAAACTTTGCAAGTATTCATGTGATTATTGTAATTGGCCATTCATATATGCTTTATATGCGATTCTGATGATATAATAGTTATTTCTTCATTCATCCCTTTATTTGTAAACTCTTTGAACATCTATGGTTGAAAGCCTTGTCCATCTAAATGTGTTTATGCATGATTTGAGTGAGAAATGATTCAGTCCTCCGACTTGATCCAAACCCACACTTTTTATTGAGAAAATAGTTACCAAAAGATTAAGTTACCAGGCATCTCTGACTTACAGCCTAGGAGAGTTTCCTAGAGTGATAACAAATTGGCGCCTTTGCTGGGGAGAGGAGATCGAAGCTCAACTTCCTTGGGAGATGACATAGCTCCATCTTTGATGATAGACAAAGTCTGGACATCATTTGGGTTGTAATTTTCTATCTGGCGACTCCATTGAAACGAAGTGGCTCCAAAAAGAGCTCACACCAGGGCGAACCAAGAAGGCCCACTGACAACACCAGTTCCTGACCCTGAGAAGATCATCAGTAAGGGTAAATATTTGCAAAGATAGGCTTTCGAATCTGCAAAGGCAGTAGATTCAGGTATTCAAACCGACACTCCTTATTTCATATCTAAAAAACCTCTAGTTGAATCCCCTGCTACTGAAACTCATAGTTCTCAGGAAATTGAAAATGTATCTCAAATATTGAAGGTAGAAGAACCTTCACTTTCTTCTAATATTACTGACTCTGTTCTTGAGGTCGATGTTTCATCCCATCCTAAAGAGATTATTACAGGTTCCTCTCAGCAAAAGGAAACCTCTTCTTCATCTTCTTTGAATTCCTCACCCATCAAACCTACAGAAGGTGTTCTATACACTCACACTAATCTGCCTATTCTTGAAGATATTCTCCATGATCTGTCCTCTAAGGGAGAAGAAAATTTAGCCTTGCTGCTCGGTCAGTTTTATACAGCCTCTTATTTTTCACCCATTTCTGAAAATTCTGCTCAAGGTGAAGTGAGACAACCATTCGATTTTAACTCAGTCATCCCATCTCCCCCTTCATCTCCTACAAGTTCCTCTTTTGTGTCAACCCCTAAGACTGCCATGGCTACCCCTTTAACCAAGATGGAACAGATTTTGGCAAATAGGTATGCCCCACTTGTATTTCCAAATCCTTTGTCTGCTATGCCAACTGGAGATTATCAGAAATATATGCCAAAGTTTACCGGAGCGGGGGATTATACTACTCAAGAACATATTGAATCTTTTTATGCTTATGCTGAAAATATTAACATTTCAGAAGAAGATGTGTGGACCAGATTTTTTGTTCAGAGTTTGGATGGCCAAGCCCGAAAGTGGTTCAAAGAGCTACCGACAAATTCAGTCACAGGTATTGAGCAATTAGATGAGGTATTCTTAAAACACCGGGGAGAAAGAAGAGATCTGTTATACTACATTTCTGAGTTTGGAAATTTGAAGAGAGAAGATGGAGAGTCAGTCTCCGACTTCATCAAGAGCTTTAATAGAATGTTTGGCAAGATCCCTGCAGAGATTAGACCAAGTGATGCATCGGCAAAGATCACATTCTATGCTGCCTTTCATCCAGATTTTTGTCTAATCCTCAGAGAAAGACGATCAGCCACACTTTCTTTAATGCAAGATGCAACCCTCGAGCTTGAATCAAACATTACAGCATCTCAGAAGCTCAAAGGAAAGGTTGAGAGAAAGAAGTTTGATGTTGAGCCCTCTTCTTCTTCTAATAGTAAAATGGAAAAGATGGCAAAGATGTTGGACAATTTGACATCTGAAATGTCAAAATTGAAGGTCTAGAATCAGCAACCAGCAAGGACAAAAGAGCCAAATGCTTTTGCCCCGAGAAATCCAAATGCTTTCCCTTACAGAAGGAATAATCCACAAGTCCAAATCCTTCAGAGAGACAGGAATGCAGCTAATGATCAGAGAATCAGACCACCTTTTCAAAATGCAATGTTAGATGAAGAACAACAACCATCTCACGATGAAGTCGAAGAAGCAGATGAAATAAATTGTTTTGGTGATGTAAATGATTCTTCCTTTCTGACACAAGTAGACTATGAAGAAGCCTTGATGGACCAACAAATGCATGAGGCAAGTATCAAAGAATCTGTCTACTTGATAGACGATCAAAAAGGTTATAACTTAAGGTCCAAGAGTGTTGTCTCGAAACCATTGATCGATGCTCCTGTGAAGAACAAAGAAGTTGTTTCTCCCGTGAAGAGTAAATAAGTTGTTGCCAAGTAGCCTCCCGCTCATGTAAAACAGACCTCCTCTCCTGCAAAACAACAGCAGAAGAAAACACAGCCCCTAGCCAAGGAGCAAGTCAGTCTCAAAGCTCCTTCCAATGAGGTAAAAGTTTTGTATAGATCAGCTTTCTCTTTTAATTTTGAATCAGAAATTTAGAAAGTAGAGATACCTATGCCTTTAACTGAACTCATGAAGAATGAAATCTTTAAATCATCCATCCTGAAGTCCCTTGAGCCAAAGACCTCTTCATCTACTGATTTTGTTAACCTACAAGATGACAAACCATCAGTAACTATAGGGCCTATGATAGAAGACCGAGATGATTCTTGTCCACCATTCTACATATCCCTAAATGTCCATGATAAGATCCTCCACAATTGTTTTCTTGATTCCAGGGCGTCACATAATCTTATGCCCAAAGAAGTGATGGACGAACTTGGTCTTGAGGTCACCAAACCATATCATGATCTCTTCTCTTTTGATTCTAGGGAAGTTAGATGCCTTGGCCTCATAAAAGATCTTGTTATAAACCTTGCCCAATTGCCAATGAGAAGCATGGTAATGGATGTGGTGGTCGTTGATATCCCACCTAAGTTCGGGCTTCTCTTGTCTCGTCCATGGGGAAAAAGGTTAGGAGGTACCTTGCAGATGGATCTTTCATATGCTACGATTCCGGTGTTTGGGGGAAAGCCAAAAAGACTTTATAGAGAGAATCAACTTGCCTACATCATCAGCGATGCAAAAAATTCTGTAAATCATCCTATTTATGCTGTGGATACAGATTTTGGCTCGTGCATTCTTCAAATAGATGATTCTCAATCAACTCCTATGCAGCTTGTGAAGCCTATCAAATAGCAAAATGATGATAAGAACATTTCAGTATGGACCATGTATTTTGATGGGGCCAGTACTAAAGATTCAGCAAGTGCAGGGGTAGTTTTGATTTCTCCTTCAAAGTAGACTATATCTTTGTCTTTCAAGCTCGATTTCAGAACTACTAACAACATAGAAGAATATGAGGCCTTGTTGTTGGGATTAAATTCAACTAAGGAGATGGGGATAAAAGGTTTAAAGGTATTTGGATATGTGGATCTCATTATACAACAGGTAAATAGTACCTTTCAAGCAAAGCATGTTAGATTGAAGGCCTACAGGGATGAGGTATGGAAAGTGCGAGATTCGTTTTTTGTTTTTGAAATTTCGTATATACCCAGGGATATGAATTAGCTTGTCGATTCCCTTGTTGTTTCAACCAACATGTTCATTCCTCCCATGCCGCCTAGGCTCAGTTATGAGATCCAAGTAAAATATCGACCATCCTTGCCTGACAATATTAAATACTGGAAATTTTTTGAGGATGATGATGAACTTAACAGATTTCTTCAAGTGGTAGATGAATTTTCTGATATGCATGTTGACCAATAGAATCTAAATGTAGAAGAATCCCAGAAGCCCAAGCTAAAACAAAGATTGGGTCAGCATGATATTGTTCAGCTACCTAACAATTATATACCCCAAGGTTTGGTACCTCTCAAAAAGATTTTTGATCAGAATGATGTTCCTTACAAGCCAGATAAAAAGGAGAAAGATCTTGTTGTTCACGAGCACAACATAGGGGGTGAAAGCCAGCCAAAACTCATAAATCTGTCTTTTAAATTGACTGTTGATCAGAAGTCCGAATATTGCAGTGTTTTGAAATAATTTTCTGATGTTTTTGCTTGGAAATATATTGATCTAAAGACTTATGACCCTGATATCATTCAACACAAGATCCCTCTTGAGAAAGACACCATTCCTTTCAAACAAAAGCTCAGACCTGTCAGTCCTCTTCTTCTGCCTGTGATTGAAAGAGAAATTAAAAAGCTTCTCGATGCCAAGATCATAATCCCTTTGAGATACTCCAAATGGATTGCAAATCTAGTGATAGTGAGAAAGAAAAATGGTGAGGTCAGATTATGTGTGGACTTTAGAAACCTAAACAGATGATCTAAGAAAGACAACTATCCCCTACCTAAGATGGAACATTTGTTGCAAAGGATTTCAAGGGCTAATGTCATGTCTTTCCTAGATGGTTTTTCCGGCTACAATCAGATTTATGTCCACCCTGATGACCAGGAGAAGACTACATTTACTACTCCTTGGGGTACATTTATGTACGCTAAGATGCCTTTCGGGTTAATGAATGTCGGGGCCACATTCCAAAGGGCCATGGACATATCTTTCGTGGGAGAAAAGGAAAAGTTTGTCATCATATATCTTGATGACATCACAGTATATTCCAGCAATCATGAGGAGCATCTAAAGCATTTAAAAAGAGTGTTCTTGAAATGCAGGCAGTTTGGAATCTCATTGAATCCCAAAAAGTCCCAGTTTTCTCTCAGGAAAGGTAAGCTCTTAGGCCACATCATCTCAGCAGAAGGTGTAAAGATTGATCCAGCTCAGGTGGAGGCAATTCAAAGGTTGTCCTTGCCAAGATAAAAAAAGGATATTCAATCGTTGCTTGGTAAGAAAAATTTTGTTAGAAGATTTGTGCCAAACTTTGTCGAATTACTTAAACACATAACATGTATGCTGAAAAAGGGGTCTGAGATAAAATGGACAGACAACGCAAGGAACTCATTTCAAGATATCAAGCAAGCTATCATGGAATCCCCGACTCTGATCAGCCTGGATTACAGTAAGATTTTCTATGTTTTTTCCTTTTCTTCTTACAACACAGTGGCAGCAGTTCTACTACAAAAAGATGATGACAATTTGGATCATCCTGTAGCTTTCTTCAGCAAAAAAATCAGAGACGTTGAACTAAGGTATGATCCTATTGAGAAACAAGCCTATGCTCTCATAAAATCTTTAAAATCCTTCAGAATTTATATTCTTCACTCAAAGGTCATCGCATATGTCCCTTCATCCTCCGTGAAAGATGTTTTGACTCCGCCTGATATTGACGGAAAGAGAGCTAGATGGATTGAAAAGTTGATTGAGTTCAACATTGAAGTAAATCCCACCAAATTGGTGAAAGGCCAGGGCCTTGCTAAGCTCTTAACGGAGGAAAATCATGAGCTGCTGGACATTAATTTCATAGGAGAAAGTTCAGTAAATTTGCAGACAGAGTTGGCAGCGGATGGTCAGCATAGCAGTCAACAAGTGGCAGAGAACTAGTCTTCTTGTGAATGGTCTTCAGGTATTATACATTTTTTGCAAAAGCTAGAAGTTCCTCTTGAACTCAGCATGACTCAAGCTCAAGCCCTTAAGCTTAGAGCCATCAAATTCTGCATTTACAACAATCTGTTATATTGGAAAGACCCTGTTGGTTTGCTTCTCAGATGTTTAGACAAAGAAGAGTCAATCGAAGTTACACATCAGTTTCATTCAAGTGTTTGTGGAGGTCATCATTACTGGAAGACCATTGTTCATAAAATCCTAAGGGCTGGATACTATTGGCCTTTCCTCTTCTCAGATGTGTGTGCCTTCATCAAAGCTTGTGACAAATGTCAAAGATTTACGGGAAAACAACAGCTAAAATATTTACCCCTGAGATCTATAGTGGTGAATGGCCCTTTTCAGCAGTGGGGTTTAGATTTTATAGGTGAGATAAATCCTTCATCTAGCGGTCAGCATAAGTGGATCTTGGTAGCCAAAAATTATTTTACAAAGTGGATAGAGGCGATTCCCACTCGGAATGCCACTCACTAGGTAGTCATGAAGTTTCTTTATGAAAATATTTTGAGCAGATTCGGTTGTCCCAAAAGGCTGGTAACAGATAATGCAGCGGCGTTCAAAGAAGAGGCATTAGTAGACATGTGTAAATCAATGGGCATCCAGTTGGTACATTCGACCCCCTACTACCCTCAAGGTAATGGCTTGGTTGAATCATCCAATAAGAGCTTAATCAAAATCATCAGAAAATTGTTAGAGGAAAACAAAAAGAATTGGGATTCCAAACTGAAATTTGCTCTGTGGGAAAATAGAGTAACTATCAAAAAGTCCATAGGAATCTCTCCATTCAAATTGGTCTATGGGACTGATGTTATTTTTCCTGTTCAGTTAGTTTTACCAGTGGCTAGATTCTTTCAGGAAGAGCAAACCAAGTCAAATGATATGGTAAGAAGAATGCTTGATTTGGTGGAACTGCAACAAGCCCACGAACAGTTAGTGAACAGATCAGAGGCTCATCAAAAGAAGATCAAAAATACTTTTGACCGAAAGGTGAAGGTGGAAAATTTTCAGATTGGTGACTGGGTTCTAAAATGGGATGCTCTAAGACAGGATAAAGGCAAGCATAACAAGTTTGATTCTTTGTGGACAGGTCCTTTCATGATAACCCAAGTACATAATAACAACACTTTCATGCTGCAGAATCTGGGAGGTGAAGAAATGTTCGGTGGCCCGGTAAACGGGCGATTTTTAAAAATCTATTTTGTCTAAGGCTGTGAACCCTAGACATTGTAATGTTAGTCTTAGTTTTTATTTTTGCAGAATAACTCCATGCCCAATGGAAACACTAGCAGATAGTTTTGTTTTGTTTTTTTTCTTTTTCAGGAAAGGCATTGATTCTATGGTTGAAACCTCACAGGGAGGCGTTCATCCCCAATAGGAGCCAGTGTTATCTCCTCAAATAAATTGGTGGAAATTTTTCTTTTGAGGTGATAGGTTGTGGTCTAAATTTTATTCCTAAATTTTTGTAAGTAGGTTAGAGAGTCTGTATTCTGTAAATAAGCTCAAAAGAAATTTTGGGTTTGGTTTGGTCAAGAAAAAGTCAGAATCTCAGGTTTCGGTGGTTTTGGCGAGCCTGAAATGCACTCATTAACCACCGAAAGCCTTTGTTCTCGGCAGTTGCAAGAATGTGGTTAACCACCGAAAGCGTTTCAACGGTAAAAATGGAAAGCCCGTGCTTTCGCACGAGCCAACTGTCAAGTTAGCGCAATGATGAAACGTAACCGCCGAAAGCTCATCAAGTTGGAAGGTATGCACATTCTAATGGTGTCTATCCGAAAATTTGAAGCTCTTGTTGTCCTTTCAACCGCAATTGTCTTTTCAAAATCTAGACATGGTGGTGTTACTGAAATTCATGCATGATTGTCACGAAGCCTCCCTCCATTTCTAGTCGCAAGTACACAATCTATCATGATCCCGTTAATCCCTCATTAAATCCTCATTCATTATCATTTTGAATTCCGAAGATTACTGAGATAATCGCGAGTTCGCGATTTCATCAATTGAATGTGTTTCCAGAGATCCTAATCTTGTTTCCCTGGTGATTGTCAAAGCGCCATTAGAGTCCAACGATCGCTCTCAAGTCAATTAAGCCAGGTCGACTTATCAGGCAAGTTCAAAACCTGTCTTGTTTCAAATTTAAATGAATATACCACCGAAAATCTAAAATTTCGGCATGCTCTTAGTCAATTTGTCACCCGAAACTTGGTTAGCGTTTGAGCTCGGTGATCCAAATTTTGTGTCACCCTGTCCCACTGACTCTTTTATGAGTTATACTAGAGGTAGCAGAGTTTTTCAAACAAGCAGGGGTATTCACATACTGTGAAAAACTGACCAGTTTTCATCAACAAGTAGCTGAATCTTTTGCAATTGTATATGATGGAAGGTCTGCCAAGATAGGGAAAGAAGAGTTTATCATAGATGAAGCTTCTATAGAAGATTTTACAGGTCTTCCATGGACAGGAGACTGTTGGTTTAAATCTACAGTGCCATCCAACATTGAATTTAGATCATATCTATTGCCCATTCACAAAGATCTGATCTGGAAAAAGGATATCCCTATGTACTTCTTGAAACCACAGTGGCAATATTTTTTAAAATAAATCTTTGCATATATTACTTATGAAGGACGGTATAACAGAGTGATTTTCTATCACTTTAAACTTCTTAACCATTTTACAGGTAGAGAACCAATAAATCTACCTTTCTATTTCCACAAGACTCTTACTAAAATGGCCAGACAAGTTAAAGCCAAGCCTACTAAGGTTGCTAGCAGACTATCTCACCAAGGGCTTATTACTCTTCTTGTCAAGGAAGCTCTGTAGAGGAAACAAGTTGATTGGGGTTTCTTTCTTTTCTGGAATGAATTCCAAACAGAGAAACCACCAGAAGCTGAAACTAAGAAGACCAGTGGCAGAAAGACTATTACTCCCAAAAGCAGTCATAGGAAAAGGAAAGGTATCTCACCACCAAGAGATCCCATAAAATCATCCTCAAGCAAGAAGAAAAGGATCAAAAGAAAACTGAAGTTTGAAGGTGAGCAGTCTAAGGACCCTACTACAGGAAATAACCCTTTAAACCTACCTTACAGTGATTCAGAACCAGACCAAGAATTGGCAGAGACACAGGATAATGTACATACTGAACAGGGTGTAGACTATTGTTCCAATTTACCTTCACCAACTCTTCCAGAGGCACAAAGTCCACCAGTGACAGAAGCCTCTTCAAGTAAGCCTAAAACAGCTAGATCACGGAAAATCAACAAACTCCTGCAATAGGTCTATGAAATGGAAGTCCTGGAAAGGGTGATTAAAAAAACTAATACAGACCTGACTGACAGAAATGCAGAGCTGTTCAAAATAAACCAAACCCTCTAAGAGAAGCATGACAAGATTAAAGACAGAAACAGGGTATTGATCAGGGAAAACATGAAGTTGTATAGACAGCTTAGGATTCTGAGGTTGAAGTTAAAGGAGTTTCAATCACCAGCACAGGAGAAAACTATATTGGAAACTCTGGCTAACTTAGCTATGACCATGGTAGACACACCAGAGCCTTCCACACAGCCAGTAGAAGTTCATAGATCTGCACGAACAAGGGCTGCCTCATCCAAGAAACCTTGAACATCAAAAAGGGATCCAAGGTAAGCATTTTTTCAATTTTGAAGTTTTCTCAAAGATGAAGTTTCGGTGGTTTAGGCGAACAGGACGAATGTTCATTAACCACTGAAAAACAGGACTTTTGGTAGATAATTCACTCAGGAGCTTTCTCAGTTAACCACCGAAAGCCTGTCATTTCCAAAATGATCAAGTTTTTACACAGATCGAAGTTTTTTGAGCTGGAAAGGTTTGAAACCTCTTCGAATGAACATTTGATGAATTGTCAAGACAAATCCAATAGCTATTTTTGATAGATTATGGAAAGAGGAGGTGTTTCAAAGGTTTTTGGTATCTTTGACAAAGACAGAAAATCAGGACACTTTCYCACATCAACAGATTYGAATTTGTCTCTCTTGGAGAGTCATCWKTCAGCCTTGGGAGGCTATCCTGCACTACACCAGCACTCAACAAGAGAGGAAGACCATGAAATCTGGGATTGACCTCATTTTTGGGGATCATCCCACATCTTTTGCAACTAAATTTTGATTTACTATCTTTAGCATATTTGATCCATGTTTTCAGGATCTCAGAACTGCATTGTAAAGCTATAAAGCTAAAGGTAGAATATGAACCAGGGGTTCAACTTTGGAGACTTTTTTCATATTATGTAACTCAAAACTTCTCATTTTCATATTGAGTAATACAAGCTTCTTTTGTCATAACTTGTTCAGATTTCATCCTCTTGTCTATTCTGTACTTGCACCTGGATATTATATTCATGCTGTTATGCTTGTCTATGCCTGATAATTGTCATCTTATCACTGCATTCATAAGTTAAACTTTGCAAGTATTCCTGTGATTATTGTAATTGGCCATTCATATATGATTTATATGTGATTATGCTGATATAATAGTTATTTCTTCGTTCATCCCTTTATTTGTAAACTCTCTGAACATTTGTGGTTGAAAGCCTTGTCCATCTAAATGTGTTTATGCATGATTTGAGTGAGAAATGATGCAGTCCTCCGACTTGATCCAAACCCACACTTTTTATTGATAAAATAGTTACCAAAAGATTAAGTTACTAGCATCTATGACTTACATCCTAGGAGAGTTTCCTGGAGTGATAACACCTATGGTCTAGATCAGAAGACAAAAAATCTCTTGTATTGACCTCTTGGAAGCATCTAGTTGTGCCCAAAAATCTAGGTGGATGGGGGTTAAGAAACATTCATCTCTTTTCCAAAGTGTTGGTTGCCAAGAATGTGTGGGGGCTTATAGAAGGGTCGAGCTTATGGTAATAGTTTATCAAAGAAAAATTCTTCCCCAATGACATGCTTATTTATTGGATATGGAAGCCACACAAGATGACTTGAAATTTTTCAATAATTTAGAAGGCCACCTTAAACGCCTTCCCTATAATTGGAAAATGACTTATTTGGAAGGTTTGGAATGGATCAAACATTATTGTTGGAAAGGACCCATGGATTAGCCACATCAACAAATATATACTTCCTAGACCTATTATACATCGAATTAATCAAGGGAGGACTTCTATTTCTTAAATAAAATATATCAAGGGGACTTGATAACAGGTCAACCTATATGGCTTGGCTGGAAAGAGGTGGGAGTGTAAGAGATCCATGCTCCTCCGTGGAAATATTACATCAAAAAACTTAGAAACTCCTTGGTATCCCCCTTAGATAAAGAGGTAAGTTGATTTGGCCATTCAATCCATCGTTCAAATACTTCCCTCAACATGGATATTCAACATTGATGCTTGAAAATAATGAGACTCCTCCTTCATGGCGAGGAAAAAAACTTTGGAAGTTGAAAATTCTGGAAAAAAAAAAAAAATTATTCATATGGTTGATGCTTCTAAATAAATCACCCAGTTAGGAAAATCTACAGAAGATAAATTTTGTGGGATCTAGCAGATGCTCCTTATGCAAACAAGATGTTGAGATAAACCAACATATTTTTATAAATTTCTCATATGCTCGCTCATTTTGGGAATAAATCTATCAAGTCGTTAGATATATCGGGCGATCGGAAGGGGAGACAAATGAATCAACCCTTAAAAATTGGTTGGAGGATCCCAGAAATTGCAATATAAAGGCTCTTCCTTTGATTTTTGCACGGGGTATTTGGATAGCTTGGAATAATGCATTTTTTTATGGATTAGAAACCTCTCCAACCCAATATTCCTTAAATAGTTTAACGATTTTGACATCCTTTCCACAAGTCAAATCCCAGCCACATCGTTCAATACGCACAGAGCCTACTATCCACAAAGATTTATCTTGAGCCTTCGTTGACGGTGCTATCCAAGGGTATCCTTCTCAAGGGGGAGTAGGGGGGATCATTTTTCTGGCAGATGACACCTCATCTCTTTCTCTAAAAGTCTGGGAGCAGCTTCAAATAATTTTAGTGAAATCATAGCCTTAAAACTTGTACTCCTATTGGTCAAGGAAAGGAGCATACAACAACTTAATATTTATGGGGATTCAATGTTTGTTATAAAATGCATGAATGGGATTTCCCACTTGCACAACTACACACTTCAACAACTGTTTGAAGATATCAAAATACATACAACTTTTTTCTCTCACATCTCTTTCAAACATGTCTACAAGCATAGGAATGAAGAAAAGGATTCTCTCTCCAAAGATGGATTGGAAATGGAAAATCAATCCTAGAAGGTTTGGGAATAGGGCCAACAAGGAACCACATAATTTATTCACAAATCTTGGCTCCATGTCTGACTTGAGGCATGATTTGATATACATGGCTTCCTTAAATTGGAAGAAATAGTTTTTTGCTTCTACAGGGTTTTTTGTTGTATTTTATGAAGAATGTTAACATGAATTTTCTAAAAAAAATGGGCAACCCTTTGGCCTATCATATTTCAAGATAATATTTTCATCACTTTATGTATTTTAGGAATTTAGGGATTTTTCTTGATAACGCAGTGCTATTCAACCACAGGAATGCCACTGGCATCTAATGATGTAATTTTCTTTATATATAAATAAAATTACTTGATTTTTTTCCTTGGAAAAAAATATAGGAGACAAAGGGTACAATTACAATTAAAGGGTCTAGCCAACCAATAAGGACAATACTAACATAAAAATAGGAATGCAATAATTCAATATATAGGGCTTACCACATGTGAAGGGATTTCTGATGAGGAGGAAAACCATTCTAAGAAAGAGCATGATGATGGAGCAACCTTGTATTTTGATATTGCAAAACAAATGGTGTGTGTTGATGTTTCTAGTATGCGTTCTTCTTGTCCTTTGTTCATTGAGCATAATGATTAATTAAAAGATGTAGTTGTCAATGTTATTGAGGACCTTAAACATATTGAATATATGCTTCTTTCTATAAGCAGTGTGGTTGATTTGGAACTAGAAGAATTTCATGGGATATACAAACCAAGTGAAGATGTTCTGTATATTGTTGATTGCATTGAAAGAGTACCTCAAGAGAAAAGAAGAGGAGATGCACCCAGTTAAATTTGAGAACTTGGATTGACAAGAGGATTTATCATTCTTTTTCTATAATGTCACCAACTCAAGAAGAACCATATGAAAAGTTCCATGAAGATATAAACATTAGTGATGAGATGCATTCCTTTTATTACATTGGTCATGATGTGGAAGAAGAGGAATATGAAAAAATATATGCACCCATTGTTTTTTTATCATTTGCAACACCTTGGAGATCATATTTACGACATTGATTGTGAGGAAGAAGAACTAAGTTTTCAACTTGATTTGGAAACTCTAATTCCTAAAATTGATAGAGGATTTGGAGATTAGGAGGAATGAATTGATCAGAAGGATTTTGATCAAGATAAGACATCTTTCCCTTTTCCTATGGATGAGTTGGTTTGGGATGATCATTATGCATACATATTGTTGCAAGATGAAGAGCCACGTTTATAGGTGGGTTTGTTAATTCTTTCTAGTAATGATGTTCAATTTGTAGAAGAAGAGAAACAAATTATCCATGGGGACTTGAATACACAACAAGGTTTATCCTTACATATCCTTGCATTAATTCAAGAAGGTTACCATTTGATGAGATACTATGGCAACAGGTGAAACAAATTTTGGTTCAACCAAAAGATGGTCTTCCTCACAATTTGGTAATGATTTCGTAGTTTTATTTGAAATTTCACTATGATTCTCAGTTTGATCATTCCTTGGATATCATTTTTTGTCCTGATTTGGTTGAATTGAGGATGGTGGAGGTATTTTAAGAGGTAGTTTTAAAAAAATGGCTTTTATCTTTTTTTTTATTCACTAGTGAGCAATGATGTTTTGAGTTGTAAGCAACATATTTACTTGGTTCTAGGAAAACATATGGAGACTTCTTTTTGGCTCAGTAGACTTCATGATTGGCTTCAATGGAGGTATAAATATGTTGATTTTCCCCATAAGCTCAATCACTTGTATGCATGGTTGTATTGGTGGTTAGAATATGTTGATAAATCATGACAACTTTGTTGTATTTCTAGAAACAAAAATAGAAAAAATAACAAATAAGTTCAAGTTATTAGGATTGAAAATATTTCCATTGTTGAGCTTTTAGGTAGGCTAAATCATGTTCTATTATTTCCCTTTATCTTAGGTTGATAAAAAAAAAATTCCCTCTTATGAATTTTGTTGGATTATTTCCCATTTTTTCCTTCATGTTTTGTCAATTCAATTTTGGGAGGTGGTTTTAGGTCATTAGATTTTATTTTAGGATTGTAGTTCTTTCACAATTATTCTTTCATGTATTTTTATCCTGAGTCAAAATGAAGTGTTTTCCTAACACTATTTGGTCGTAGAGAGTTTTATTGTCCTACTATGATATTTTTCCATTGAGTTATTTGATATTAGAGTAGCACAGTTTGGGATTCAAAATCCTTTATCTTTGATCCTTATGTGTGTCAATCATGGTCAAAAGTTTGAGCTAGTAGAGTCGAGACAAAGTATGAGAGTATGTACTTTGTATGCATGTGATATATGTTACCTTATTTTTATCCTACATATATTTTCTTTGTGCTTGTTAGAAGGATTTTTCATTTCTTTCCTCCTAGCAGATCTTACCCCATTTACTACAACGCATTTTCTCTAGGGGTTGATTTAGAATCCATGTACCTTGGTGTCTACAAGCTTTATTGGCGGTATTATTTACATCTAGCAAATATTTTCAATATTGAGTTCCAACAAGATGTCATTTTAGCCTTCAACTTCATATCATTCGACTTCATGTCATTTTAGCCTTCGATGTCATGAGTAGATTGTATTTGTACCTTGGGACACATTGTAATTATCGATGGCTTTTCCTTGTGACTAATAGGGATTGACATTAGGGGTTCTTAACTAGATAGTTTCTCCCATGGTCAACTTTGACTCATTACACCATTTTGGAGATTCATACTTGAGATGGTTTCATTACAAGCTACAATTATTTGAGCTTGTCTAGCTTCGATTTAGCATATCTGTGATGCTTGTACATGAAATATTTTATACATAGGTATTTATTATGGTCCTATTTTATAGATCTTATTTAGCTAGAGTTCTAGGATTCTTAGCATCCAATAGGGGGGTTCTTTTCCCAGTTGGAGCTAGTGTTAGTACCCAAAATGGATTTCTCCAAAATCCATTTCATTTACTTGTTAGAGATGATTTATGGGAACATTATGGGATGTAATAGTTGGATAGTCCATCATTCAACATTTATTGTTTGAGATTTATTTTTAGACTTGGAACATGGTAGCAGGTTTCTATTTTTCAGGGGTTGATAGTTGGACAAGTTTTTGGCAAGAAGTTCATATACATGTATATCTAGAGGACACATGCAGTAAACTTTCATATTATTTGGTTGTTTTCAATGATAGTGGGTGCCCCATACTTGCAAATCCATTGCATCATTTAAAGTAGGTATGGGAGGTCAAAGACTCCTAAACATTGTGGTCAAATTAGTTAACTTTCTATTCTTGTTTTCAAGATTCGCTTTCTTGAAAATTTTGAGTTTATTAAAAGTCGTATTTTTTCTGGATTTGATCACATTTTTGTATTCCATTTATGGATATGGGCATGTGATTTGAATAAATTAAATAAATTCTAATTTCGGGGAAAAAAAACTATTTTAGAAATTTCTATTTTTAGAAAAAATATATATTTTAGAAATTTCTAATTTTAGAAATTTCTATTTTTAGAAATTTGGTCTACATGAGAGAAGGATTACATTTTGGGGGGCTTTGTACAAAGATTTTCTCATGATTTGAATTCCACTGATTTTGAGACCATGAAAATTTTGGCCTATTTTTAGCAAGGCCACTATATTTTTTGGTACCTAATATGGCTTACAACATCAATTTCATGTTTGAAGCCATTTCTAGGAGTTTGAATTTTAAGGGTTTGGATCCATTTTTGTTGCTTATAGGAGGTGCTTGGTGGGTCCCACACCAATTTTACTTGCTATATTTAGGAAAATTAGGGTGCAATTGAGCCTTACATTTTCCTATGACTTTGACTTGAGGTGCACTATCAAGAAACCTCTGCACACCTTCTTGTGATCATTCTCCTTGCTATTCATGGCCTGAACCAAATCACCCTACTTGAACAAAACTTGTTATTTTTATATTCCCCTTTACTTGAGTTTAGACCTACTTGACGAGAACACTCAAGAAATCTATTTTTTTAGAGGTTGTATTTACCCCATTCAAAAATTGTTGCTCCAAAATCACCCTTCTTTCGAGGTAGTTTTTTGACATTTTGAATCTTCTTAGCTATAAAGTATGAACATTTTTTTTTTCAAATGTTGTTTTCTTAATTTTTTTTAAATGTTTAATTTTTCATTTAATGGTGTTATTTTCATGTTTTTTCATTTTTTTTTAATTTTTTCTAAACCTAAAAATTGATGTTTTTAACATTATTAAAAATGATAGTTGTCATTTTTTTCAAAGTAAACCCACTTAGTACTTTCCCTCATTTCGAGAATGGTACCAAGGGTAAATTGGATTCTTCAGGGCTCAAGGCTAGGTTAACAATCAACAAGTAGCTCATGAAGAGAGAAAGCATGTCACAAAGTGAGATTCGAACCTAGGCGGGGGAGAATAAAACTTTCCTCTCAACCACTCGAGCTACACCCAATTGACACAAATAGAGCATTTTTATGGTCAAAAATAGGAAAACAAATAGTAATAATAACTTTTTTTTACATATTTTTATAGATTTCATGTATAAAAATGAAAATATTTAATGTTATTTTCCTTGAAGTAATGATTCACATAAAGATGAAAACCAAAATTAAACTAGATAATATCATAAATAACAAATCTGACAATTTGGTTTAGCTCGGGTGGTTGGGAGGAATGATTGTTATCCTCCCCACCCAAGTATAATTCTCGCGAGTGACATGTTGATCTCATAATAAGGATATTATTGTAATGGATTCAAGCCATGTTGTTGATCGACCTTGTGCCCTGAAGATTCCAGTCTTTACCCCATCCTTGAAATGAGGGGAAGTACTTGGGGTTTTTCCTTGGGATTTGTAACCTAGGAAAAAAATAACATATTAAAAAGATTCATCATAAAAGACCATTATATAGATATTTATTATTAATATACAAATCTAAAAATACAAAACATTGCAAATATAACTAACCAATAATATAACAAATTGAACATGTTCTTCAAGGACATCTTAAAACTATTCAATATTATTGAATATGTCAAATTCATCATTTTCAACAAGCACAACTTCATCTTTAGGAGCTTGAATTTTTTCTTGGACATTATGCCACTCTTCCAATGGGTCCTATGTGTCTGCAATTTGTCCAAAGTGGTCTTTTTCAAACAACCCTTTCAATGGTGGTTGGTTTTCCTTTGACATTTTTGGCGCATTTGATGCATTAAAATCTCATTTTTTAAAACCAAATTCTTGTATATCTTATGGAAGAGCTTCAATAGCATTAATCATTTGCTTAATAAAATTGCATTGTAATGTATCATTTTCAATAGACATGCAATTTCTTCCCACTTGTAAGCAACGTGCTAGTGTTGTACCTAATCACTAAATTAAAAATGATAAAGACTAAAGTATCCTTACATATCTATCATATCATTAATCTTACCTAAACTCATGAACAAATCCAAAATCCAATCTCCTTTACTCGAAAATGTATCTATAAAATAATTAACTAGTGCTTGTGGCTTTTGACAAATATTTACAGTATCTCCATTCAAATCCTTTTCTTCATATGTTAGCTTTCTAACCACAACATTATAAGTCAATAATTGACTATGTTGCCTCCATCTTGTTCATTGACAAGAATATGTCACAAGAATATTCTTGTGTTCAATATGCAAGATGTATGCTAGCAATATCACTCATAAGTGGATCCCTATTGGAGTTACAAATATTATGTTTGTGCCTATAACATAAATAAATAAGAATTCAACTTAACATTAAATAATTAAAATTTATTTCTAACTTTAAACACTAAAACAATACAATTTATATCTATTACCAATAAAATTGCTTCTTAAGAGCACTAATCCTTCTTGTGGCTCTAAATGAAAAAACACAAATTGCCAAAGTGGTTACGTCGTGACATTTTAAAAATAGCCAAAATCTTATTTCTACATATCCATATCTTCCTAAGTTCTAAGTTTTATCGAGTTGAGTGCCACTTCAAAATTCATCTTAAACAACAAAAAAAGATTCATCTTAAACGATCAAAATATCCATCATCAAATTTGGTGAAATTTCACTAAATTTCAAGCATAAATGGATGGAGGCGTATTCCCAAAATCACTCTTCCCCCTCTACCTCCCTCCATTCACGCTTGAGATTTGGTAAATTTTGCTAAATTTTTCCAAATTTATAGCATGAATGGAGGGAGAGTGATTCTTGATTTGGCTAAATTTAACCACCAAATTTCTTTAAATTTCAAGCATAAATGGAGGGGGTTGATTTTGATAATCCCCTCTTCCATTCATGCTTGAAATTTAAAGAAAATTTGTGGTTAAATTTAGCCAAACCAAGAATCACTCTCCCTCCATTCATGCTAGAAATTTGGAAACTTTAAGAATTTTTTTACCAAATCTCAAGTGTGAATGGAAGGAGGCGATGGGGAAGAGAGATTTTGGGAATCCAGGCCCATCCATTCATGCTTGAAATTTAGTGAAATTTCACCAAATTTATTTAAATTTAAATCATTAATTTGGTGGGGGGTGTAGCACCACTTTTCAATTCAAGGGTTGAATTCAAGGTTTTTGTTAGTAATATTATTGATTTTTAAGGTCATGGTTGTAAAAGTTTGTAACTTCAATTTTGGGGGTTGATTTTGGTGTCTTTGACATAAAAATATGGGCTTGTAGGACTACAGCTCTTGTTTTGAGGTTGAAGTTCTCATCAACTTAGTAACTATGTTATTTATGGTTGTTGTTGACTTTGGGAAGATTTGATATTGAGGGTTGGTGCACCTTCCTTAAGGAACCTTTCCATGCATGCGAAAGAGAAAAAATATATATATTCCTACCCTAGAAGAGGTGTGCTTCACTTGAAGGAAGATTTTTTTTCTATATTAAACACTTTTTACCTCCTTTTATTTTAACACCTAGATATTTTTCTATTTGAGGTAAAGATATGTGTTATAACTTCCTTACATCTATGCCAAGCATAGAGGCCATTTGTTTTTGGAAGCTTCTTCTCTTAGGACTCTACTCTCTTTCTCAACTTTTCCTAGTATACATGCAAAGATTACTATTCATGGAAAATTTGGTTTGGACCTATTTTTAGATGGAGGCTATTTATTACAATGACAAATGCTATACTTGTAGAAGGGATACATTGTAGAGGAGGCTATACTTGGTGGGATTTTGTGCTCTTTGCATGGGGTTATCTATTATTGAGTGAGGGCATTTTCATGGAGCCTTATATATCACATGCATGAGTTATTTTCCCTCTTGGATATGGAGCGCTTCACCTAGAGTCTTCCTTGGAGTATTTTTTGAACAATGGAACTCTTATTTTATCTATAGCAATTATTACACTTCTCTTTTCTCTATATATCATTATACGATCAATGGAGAGGGGAGGATTAGTGTTTTCTTCTTTCCCTCCTTGCTTTGTATTTTCTTTTAGAGAGTGTGTGATTGAGAGCTAGAAATAGGGTGTAGGTGTTGGTTGAATGACTTTGCAGTCATCATCATGATTATTTTTTATCCCATATGATGTGAATAAGTTGAGGAATCTTGGCTTCCCTAAGATCTTTGAGAGTGTTTGGGGCATACATACCTGTCAAGGACTCTATTCTTCTACAACTCTTGGTAATAAAGATCTATCAACTACTTTCTTGGCAACTAATACTTGTGTTCATTGTGTAAGAATTTTTAAATTTCATAGACTCTTACTTGTTTTTATTACATGCTTAATAGGAAAGTAAGTAGTAGGAATTAAATAATTATGTTTACCTACCTACTTTTCTTTCATTCATATTCGATTCCATATAAGGCATTGATCAATCTACAAGGTTATTTAATCATTCAAAAAGAAAACTTGTTTAATTTACTTGATTTATGTGCATTCTTAAACATATAGATCATATAGGTTAATTAATTTGTGTTCAGTGTCCTTAGTTTTCTATCAAAAGACAACAATCTTAACTTGTTGATTTTTTATATTATTGTAGAAAGAGAAAGGATTTATATGCCTTTCTCGATTTGTGTGAGTAACAAAACATAAACATATAGAAACAAAATTAAAATAGTGTTTTCAAATATTTAAAACATCGATTACATCTTGTTGTAATTTCAATTTTTGCACAGTAAATAGTTGATTTCAGTGTAAATTTGCATTGGTTTGCATGTCTAGATTTCTTTTGTAATTTTCTAGATCATTTTTTGAGTTTTTTACAACATTTTAGTTGATTTCCACTTGTTGTCTTCTATATTTAATCACTAAACAACACTTCTCATTTTTTATTTGAGGTACTACTAATCGTTAGTTGGTTTGTGGTGGACACCTTAGATCACTTAGGGATACCCCTTGAAGTTAGCACACACTAACTTTGAAGTGAGAGGAAACAAGCAAGGTGACAATGGCTTATTTCCTATAGTTATCCAGACTCCATTTTTCCTTGCAGGATGGGAATTTTCAGGTGATAACATGTCAACCATTTTTATGGAAGACTCTTAAGATTAGTTCCCCCTCCAACAAATCATTGACTTTCAAGACAAAAGTATATTAGGTAAATGGATATATACCAATTTTGGAAACTCGTGATCAACTAACACCAAAACTCAGTGAGTTTATAGATGGAAATCCCCAAATACATGATGCATGGCAAGAAGGAATGTCAATAGAGTTAAAACAAAACTTTAGAAGGAAATACATAAGCAAAAAATCTTAATCAAAGGTGGCACAACTATTCTTAGGTGGGGAATCAAGAGACAAAATAATTGTTGAGAATTCCTTTGATTTTTTAGGTTACTTCTCTTAGTTATTTGGAAATCCTAGATATTTAGATAATTCATTCTAATGTTCCCTAGGTTGGGTGGGAAAATCCCTTATTATCGCACTCTTTCCTCTACTCCTAGAACTTATATAGCCTTGAAAAGGTGGTTTCATGTGGGATACAAGGCTTACATCCCAACTATGTGTAGGATAGCAATCACTTTAGATGAATTAAGAGGCTTGACATTTTAACATGCATAATCTCGGTTTGATTAATTAAAGTGTCCTTCAACTTTTGTCATTTTTGAAATTTTTTTCTATTTTGGTTTTGGGGTGTAAATCACTTAATTGTTGTGATAGCATCCTTCTTCACTTGAGTACTAATATCATTTACAAGTACCTACATTCTTTATGGATTCCTTGTTTGTGTTTATTATATTCATGATACCTTATTGAATGAGAGTCGATTACAACCATAGTAACGTATTCCACTTAGGAATTTGGTTTGGCCAACAATAAGCACCTTGGATACAACATGCTATATACATCATTGTGTATGTATCTATATGTGAAACATATGCACATCTAATGACATACAAACTGACATATATATCGCATTGTACATCACATATGCACATCCATTAACATATATACTTTCCTATTTATTGAAGTTTGCATCATTGTGATGACATACATACTAGCATGTCTACCACAATGTACATATATTGACATATATACCACAACGTACATCAGTGTGGGATGCATAAGACATTTTCCCTTTGGAGCTATGTTAATAAGATCATTTCTACTTTTTATCCTCAAGGGTATAACAATATTTACTGTGAAGGTGTATTTTAAGGAAGCAATAGCCCTCCAAACCTTCATCCAAAACTTTTCATTATATCATAGGAGTCTTGGAAAAATCATCCATTATTCACTTCGATGTCCTCTCCCACGTGTCCTATTATTCACTTATTTGGTGCATCTAAGTTTACTTCATGGTTGTAGACCCAAGCTTCATATGCCATCAAGCTCCGGCATTTGTTGTGAGCACAAGTTCCAATTTATCCTTTAGTGAGCAGTGAACATGATTAGAGTCACAATGTATCCATGAATCAATTTACAACACAAATCCATTCAATGTCACCATAATCTTAAACATCTAAATTCAAAGCAAAGTGCCTTGGAGAATACAAACAATGTTTGTTGATCTGTAGTTATTTACGAGTATACACTTACTGAGTGCACAAAATTCATAGCCAATACCCATTCATGTCCCTTATCTTACACCACTTCACTCATTTTTACCACAACAAAGCATACAACCCAAACCATCATTGAGCTTATGCTCTCTACACTTCAAGAACATGATAAGGTTTGCAAACACATGCCACCTATCTAATTGCAACCAAATTCTAAGGACTTTGAATTTTGACTTATTTTAGAGCAATTGGATAATAAACTATAAAAAAGAAACAAAAAAAATACTAGTTTCATCCATGCCCTCACTCAAACTGGAGTAAATTATATGGTAACATATCATTACAAAAAAAAATGATTATGTTTATTAATAGGAAGAATACAAAAGAATAGTGATTGATGATTTGATAACTCTGTCATCATCATTGGCAATTATGACTCCTCCGGGTTTACAAAGCAAGCTCGATATCCAATCAAGAAACCTCTATTCTATTGGCCTCTACCATAGAGCTTGACAGGGGCATCACACTTCCTTACTTAGCTTAATTAATAGTACCAAAAATCTTATCCTCTTTGTTTTTTTTTTAATGTGATTACCATGTGTGCTCTTCTCCTTTGATTACAACATTTTTTAATGTATAATTATAGGCTTTGATCCTCTACTCATAGATATAACCTCAATAGTCTATTTGTGTGGTTGTTTGTAAGAAAAATAGTGTGCCATGTTCATGTATCTTTAGAAAAAA
>ML791456.1:48903-60970 GCA_009831015.1 Picea engelmannii
GCCTCACCTTCTAGATGGATTTTCTCTCATATCAGGATTCCCAAGTCACATCTTAAGTTAATTTGTGTGGATGGTGTGTTTATTTTCTTGTTTCTTTCATTTTAGTTTCAATCATTTCCATAATTTTGACTTCTACACTCGTAATAATAAATCTAAAATCTAAGGTAATAAACTGCATACTAAAAAATTTCAAAGTATTATTGGATCTACTCTAACAAATTTTTCTATTGGAATATCCACAACAATTTCTAGATCAGATTGGCATTAGAGCCGTTTTTGTGGGAAGGGGGAGTTTTGTGGGAAGTTGTGGGATCTAGGAATTGGCTTAAGAAGGAAGTCTCATGACCCTAGCCATGGTAGATAAGTCCAGTCATAAAAATCCTTGGGATGAGGTAGAGGAGATATTTTCAAAGCTAGAAGAACAACTCATTGATATCTCTCATGACATGGCCCTCCTCACGGTGACTCTAGTGAACAAGTTTGGACCTTTTAGAGAGGTTGGTGGCTCTAACTCAAAAGTTGGATCGATGAGAAATTTCAATATATAATGAAGACCCAAGAAAGGAGCCAAAAAAAGATCCAGAGAAAGAGAAACCAAGTTCTAGTGTCATCACTCCTTCACAATATTTGTTTAAAATGGAAACAAAAGTTGATGTCAAACCTTACCAAGGTGAGATTGATGCTATTAAGTCGAATCATTGGTTGCAACACTTAGAAATTTAGTTTAGTGTCCATAACATAGAATAAAAGCACAATATTTCATTTTCTTCGATTAAAATTAGAGGGCCATGCTTTAACCTAGTGGGAAATCCACATGAAGACACTTAGGCTGGAGGGTGATCCCCCAGTAACTAAGTGGGAGGTGTTTAAAACCCTTATCAAGTCCTAGTTCTACCCTATTGGGTACATAGAGTACCAATGGATCTGTTGGCATCACTTTAGGTGGAGGCAAGGACAAAGTGTGCAAGAGTACACCACCAAGTTTAGAAAAATGGAAATTATGTTAGGTATATCTCCCAAGAACCCAAGCATACTCTTCAAGTATCTTGGGGGTCTACACAATAAATTATGGAATCGAGTGATTCTCTTTAAACCTATGATAGTTGATGAGGTCTATGTGCAAGCACAACACTTGGAGAATATAGGAAATAAGAAAAGATAACCAAGTTGTTCCAAATAGAAATACCACTACAATGCTTCCAAGGAGGGGAAGAAGAAGTGGAAAGGAAAGGAAAAGAAGACAATAACCATTGCACATCAATGCAAGGATCCAAACAACCATTACAACCATTTTAATATTGATAGTCACATCAAAGAGAAGTGTTGGAAGCTACATCCAAAGTTGAATCTAATGAATTGTAATATGGATGCCAAAAATAAGAACCTATTGGCCATGGATTCAGGCAACTTGAGTAGCCTTCATCACAAGGAAGAGAAGGATATGACTAAACTCTTACATATTAATATCGAGGTCAAGAAGACAAAGGTGGATGTTGTATTTGATTATGATTCATAGTCCAACCTAATAGTAGAATATCTAGTCAACAAGCTTGGATTGGAAGTTCATGATCATCCTAACCCATATCCATTGGGATGGGTAAATAAGGATGTTGAGCTCAAGGTCACTAAATAGTGTAAGATGAAATTTTTGATAAGTGTAGACTATATTGATGAAGTGGAGGTAGATGTAGTACCACTTGATGTGTGTGGTGTAGTGTTTGGAAGCCCATACATGTACAAGAGGGATGAAATCTTCATGATGAGAGAAAACCAATATCACATGACTAAGGATGGGAAGTCTTTCATTATCGATGCACATAAAATTAAATCCAATATCTATCTGATAAGTGCTAACTAAGCCAATAAATTGATTAGTTCTAGTAGGAAGTTTGTATTACTTTTCTTAAGAGAGAATCAACCAAGCAATGAATTAGTAAAAGTAAAGGCATCTTTGGAGGAATGTACTAAATAGAAAAAACATTAGTTGGAGGAGTTGTTGCAGGAATACAGAGAAGTGTTCAAGAGCATAAAGGGATATCACCCAAGAGGGAAGTGGAGCATGAGATACAGTTGTTGCTTGACTCCACATTGCCAAATAGGACTATCTGGACAAAATGTCTTGGAAGCAAATGGAGTGAAGAAACAGTTGTAGCAACTACTAGAGTAAGGAGTAATTTGACCAGGCACCTCACTTTGTGGGTCACCCATCATCATAGTCCCTAAGAAGGATGGGAATTCGTGATTACAAAACTTTGAACCATAACACTCTTAAGAATAAATAACCTTTGCCCAAGATTGTTGATTTGTTAGATTAGTGGCAACATGCCAATTACTTCACTAAGTTGGATCTCAAATCAAGATACCACTAAGTATGAGTTAAAGAAGAAGACACCTATAAGACAACCTTCAAGACAAGGTAATTCCTTTTGGTGGAGTCCAACTACATTTTTGGTAATGCCTTTTGGTTTATGTAATACACCAACTACATTTATTCATTTTATGAATGATGTATTGCATCCCTTTCTAGATTCATTTGTGAAAATGTACTTAGGTGATATATTGTTTTATAGCTCTTCCTCGGAAGAGCATATCACACATCCCGTGTAGGTGTTGGAGACTCTAAAAAAACATCAACTACTGGCCAACCTTAATAAATTGTGAGTTTGCTCAACAATCACTAGTGTATTTGGGGTATGTGATTGGTGGAGGGGAACTCAAGATAGATCTCACAAAGAGTGAGGACATCCTCAAGTGGCTAGTTCCTAATAATGTCATTGATGTTAGGATATTTGTTGACATAGTGCAATACCTATGGAAGTTTATAGAATCCTTTTTAGTTGTATTTTCACCACTTCATGCTATAACAATCAGTGGTAAGTTTCTAGTGGGGAAAGAATCGATAGAAGGATTTCAGTGAGATAAAATAGAAGATCAGTCAAGCACCAATTATTGCATTACCTAATTTGTAGACTCCTATTGAATTTGGATATGGATGCAAGTGGATAGGCTATGAGAGTGGTCTTCATGCAAGGAGTTAGGTTGTTATGTTATCATTCTGAAATGTTTCATGGTGGAGTCCTAAGCTACCCTACGTATGATAAGGAACTCTAAGCCATGGTTCAATCTATCAAGAAGTGGAAGCATTATTTGATGGGAAAGGAAACCATTATCCACATATATCACTAGCCATTGCAATATTTGCAAGCCCATAGTAAGCTTCAACAAACTAGACACTACAAGTGGATGGGGTTTTTGCAATAGTTTCATCTAGTCATCAAATATAAGAAGGGAAACACTAATAAGTTGGAATGCATGCTTTCAAGGCCACCCACATCCAATATTACAGCTTTGGGAACTCTTATGCACTTGGGGACTTTTATTCATGATGCATACGAAGAGGCATACATGGAAAATGAGGACTTTCAAGAGGTGTTTTAGCAATTACATGGCCAAATTCATGTAGAAGAAGGTGACGGTAAGGCCAACTATCATCTCCATATGGGTTTTTTTAAAACCTAGACAAGCTCTATGTTCCTTGAGGTGAAATATTGCAACTTATCAACGAGGCTCACACCTCCAAGGCTGCAGGACATTTTGGTGTTGGGAAGATAGTTGCCAATGTACATAGTATGTTTATTGGCCCAAAACGCAAGAATATGTAGCTCAATTGATTAAAGGATGCATACTTTATTGTACCAAAAATCCTAGTAATGGAGAGAAAGGTTTATACCATTCCTTACATGTACCCACTAAACACTGGGATATCATCTCCATGGATTTTGTGGGTGGTTTTCCAACAAATAGGAAGGGATGTGACTATCTATTTGTAGTAGTTGATAGGCTCAACAAAATGTGCATTCTTATGCCTTGTAAAAATACCATTAAAGGACAAGAAGTAGCAAAAATGTTCTTTGAACAGGTCTGGGTGTACTTTGGGATACCAGGGAGCACCATCTCAGATAGGGATAGAAAATTTCTCAATGCCTTTTGGACTGCACTTTGGGAGAAGATAGACACCAAGTTGAAGAGATCTACAACTTTCCATCCATGGATAGAAGTAATCAACATGATATTTGGTTCATCTTTTGAAGGAATTAGAAGCATCTAAAGACTTGGGATGAAAATGTGACTTATATTCAACAGTTTTATATCAAAGCAGTCCATACTTCTACCACTAAGTCCCCTTTTCAAACTTTCTTTGGGTATTTTCTTCCTTCACCCTTGGATGTTGTATATGGATAGGAAGGTGGAGTGAAGGAAGACATCATAGGATATTAAAAGCAGAAAAAAATGTTGAAAAGATTAGGTAGATCCATTTGCAAGTACAAGAGACATAAAAGAAGTCATAGGAAAAGTACAAGGCCCGACATGATTAACACAAAATTGAGAAAACATTCAAGGTGAGAGACAGAGTTTGGTTTCATTTGAACAAAGAAAGACTATAGGGTCTTGGTAAGAATATCAATGATATGCGGTATGGTCTTTTTGAAGTATTGCAGAAGGTGGGTGATGGTGCCTATAGGTCTAGTCTACCCCCATATATGTGCATTTACTCGGTAGTGAATGTGGAAAATCTAAAACTCTATGAACCTTTCGTGTTGGATCAGGAAATTGAGGAGTAGATCCTACTTGCCATAGATGACTTAGAACCAAAATCTTAGGAAAATTTAGCAGAAGATATAGTTTTATAGAAGAGGTACATAACTACTAGGCAGAGGTAGCATGAACTCTGGCAAGTGGGGTTAAAAGGGAAACTTCCAGGCAAGGCCAAATGGTACTCTAGGGAGAAGGTAGAGGAAAAAAGTCCTCACCTCATACAATAAAATATTTTGAGGACCAAAAGCCTCCCTAAATGGGGAGGTATGATCCATAACGGATCATTTTATAACTCGTCATTTATCTTGGTACTTTTTGGGTGGAAAAAATGGAGGAGTTGGCTTGCAGGGCCCATTTTAGGGGAAGGTCCCAATTTGGTGATTTGGGGTCTAAAACTTTCCAAAGCTAGTTTGAGGCATCAAATGACACTTTTTTGGGTCAAATTTTGTGAGAATACCCCCTGAGCCCCACGACGTTGTTCTACACACCCAAATCTTTCCAACAATGTGAAAATCACCTCCATCGAAGTTTGTATGTGGAAGTTATGCCTCCCACAAGTTGACCTACCCTATTGACCATCATGGTATTTAATGGATGTGTAATGTCCCCATTTTTAGGTTCCCCTATTCTGCATTTGGAGATGATTTCTGAGGCTTGTCAGTGAAGAAAAGGGTAGTCAAGGGGTTTATTTAATGTCACTTAGCTATGAGATGTTATATTTCTAAAGTGAAATTAAGTAAAAAGGTAATAAAGTGACTTTAGAATAATTGTCACTTAGACATTAGTAAAAGTGAATTTAATCTTTAAGTGAAAATTAAAAAGGGGAATAAGGATCATGTTGATTTAGTCAAAAAGGGAAAGTTCTAAAAGGGCATGGAGGAAGAATAAAAGGAGGGGTAGTGCTTCACTTTGGATTATGATTTGGATTTGATCTCTTATTGGAGTGTTCTTATGAACCAATGTTTTCATTGGGGTTTTGGAAAAACCCTTCCATTGTGGTTTGGTTTTGGTGGTGCAATATCCAACCAAGCTAGACAAAGAGGATGATTCATCTAGGATCTTCACTTGAGCTTCATCTTGTGTTTTACATCATCTTGGAGAGGGTTTGGAGGTTAGGAGTAACCTTTTTGTAGTTTGGAGGAGGAAGCTTCATCTATTGGGGAGACCATGGAATTATTCCAGGTTTTGGCTTGAATATTGTGTATTTTCATTGATTGTATTATAGTTTCCATAACAACCTTAGAGATTGTATTGTTGTTGGGGTTTTCATCCATAAATAAAATTCCAATTTTGTCTCTTATATTTTATGTGTACTTAGATTGCATACAATGTGTTTGACGAAAGTAATAAGTATGCAAATTGTTTGTAGGAAGTTGTCATTCAAGATTGTAGCATAAATAGTATATGAATGCTAATTGTTTGACAGAAGTACACAACCAAAAACATAAAAAATTGTACAATAAATCATTAATATCCTAGCCTAGTAGATTGGGGATATTATAGCGGTATCAGAGTTGGTGATATTGCCAGCCTGTGATTACATGAGGCTATTCTCACCATTGTTGGAGAGTTGATCCCTATCTAGAGGTATTACCATCATTATTGAGCATCAAACCCGAGGTATTTGTGGCAGCTAATTCTCTAGGTAGTAGATCAAGGGTTACAGTGGTCATCTTCTAACAAGAGGGTCGAGTTCTAGTTGTGAAGGCCAATTTTATTTATAGAAGGGTTGATTTTGTGAAGTGTGGGACAGATTTATTATTGCAAAGGCCAAGTTCTTGATAAGAGGACCGATATCTAATGTGAGGATCGAGTTACTTTAGCAATAGATTAAATCTTCATTGGGTAGACCAAAATTTATTGAGAGAAGGTTGAATATCCATGGAGGATGGCACATTGCACCTGTTGGCTCGAGTTCTTTCCTTTGTTGGTCAAGTTCAGTGTTGAGGGGCCACGATTCTTTGAGTTGGGTGAGTATTCTAGAGGAGGAGGTCGGTTCTTTGCAACAACATATTAGGAAGAGGCCAATCCTCATTGTTAGTGGGCCAATTCTTAGTGGAAGAGGGCCATGATTATTCCTAGGGGGGCAAGTTCCACTTGGGGTTGATTTTATTTGAGCAAGAGGGTCATATTTCCCCATAGGGGTCGAGAATTCACTTGGGTTGAGTTCCTTTGAGTAAGGGGGACCGAATCTCCTACAAGAAAACTACATAATCAGTAAGGGGGGCATAATATATTATTTGGGGTTGAGTTTACTCCTTTGACCGAGTTCCTTCAGCATCGAGACAATTTCCTCATTGTTGGGACTGTATTCCTTTGTAGCTGAGCTGATTTGATATTGGAAGGAGGTAATATTCATGCAGAGGGTCGAATGGTTATAGGGGGCGGCCATCTCTCAAGAAGAGGCCAAGTTTTCTAACTATTTGGGTTGATTTTTCTCACAACAGAGCCATCTTTCTCCTACGAAATATGTTTGTTGATTTTTGTTGGGTATATTCTTTGTGGGAGATGATTTGAAAAACATTTGTTTGCTAGCATTGTAACATGTCAGAACTTTATAAAAAAATCAGGTTCTGTGTGGTATTCCTTTGTTGTTTAGTGACTTTGCTTGTTATTTTTGTTGGTACCTTGTTATTATACTTGTGGAAAATGAAATGTGGCATGAAACCCTCACATATTCCTTGAAAATACATAAAAACAAACCCAACAACAACTCATGTGTATAAAAACAACAACTCATGTGTATAAAAACAACAACAAGAGGGCATTAATAGAGGTTTGAAGGTAGGTTGTCAAGTGCTTGACAAAATTTCCCTACCAATAATAAACATGTAGCGACATAAAAATACTTTTGCAGTGATTTTTGAGGGGTGAGTTATGAACAACAATCACTAAGTCTTACAATAGTCCTTGACAAGTTTATATCAGATTTCCTAGCGATGCAATGATTTAAGAAGTTGGGTACAAATCAAGAACTCATGGCCAAAATTTTGAGGGAGATAGCAACAATTAAATACATGCCTTACTACCAGGAGTATTTAGCATCGAGGGAGGAGATTTGTGCAACTTTGTCCTTTCAAGGCTATTACACCATCAAGTACAGAAGTTGGACCAAGGATTTGGACGAGGATTCCTTTAAAGGCATAGGGAAAAAACTGAAGAGAGATTAGCATGAATGACAAGTGGAGGATCATGCATCTAACCATGTTGAGGATGTGTGCATAGAAGAAGAGCAAATACTAGCCTATGATACACCATTAGAGATAATCGATGAGGATGATGACACTAGTGCATTGGATGGGTGTACCTATGATGAAATTTTCAAATCAACAAAAGATGAGGATGCAAAATCTTGTCCTACTTGTAATGACTATGAGGAAATGCTCCAATTAGCCGATGTTGAGGATCCAACATCTTTATCGTTGTATGGCACTCATGATGAGGGAAGTTCAAGCATGATAGCACCATATCCCATTTATGATGCCTATAATGACAAGGGCATGACTCTACCTCAACACGACGATGAAATGGAACAAAGACCCTTAGCATTGCAAGGGTTGGAGGACCAAGTATTGGTCACAAAGGAGCAGATTGTACAAGTATTGACAAGGGAAGATGGTGCTCATAGATTCATTGAATATCTTATGTGGAAAACTTAGATGCAGGAGAGACAAAGAGGAGTTGCAGATAGAGTCACTAGTACTCAATTCTGCATCATCAAAGAAACACTAGAATAGATGAAATCAGATTACTTGTAGTTGTTCATGGATATGGACCTTGATGTCAAGTTCGTTGAGGAGAAGGAAAGGGAGGTTGAGGAGCTTTGTTACCAGTTGAGTTTCACATGCTCTTCATCATTGACAGTTTCAGAGACTCCATCATATTTGGCAGCCATGACACATGAGGACATGAGTGCCACCCATGATTTGAGGGAGGAGCCACTTGTGACGATCTTGCACGAGGAGCATTCAAAGTTGCAAGTGCTTGAGGAGAGATATGAAACAAAGGGTTTTGACGATGCTCTTGATTTGCACCGTGGGAATCATGAGTCATTTCTTTTGGACAACCCACTAAAGGATCAAGGCTTAGCTATGGAGGAGGTAGTTGAGCACATTCCTTGTGGACCAACACGAAAGGAAATATATACATACATGGATTGGATGGATAGGTACATGACAGACACATAAATACTTGAGGATACAAGTTCAGGAAACATCAGTAGAGTGGTGGACACAGTAGTGCCTATAGGATGCAGGATGGTACAAGACGAGTCAATGATTGGAAGCAATGTGCAAGGGTTTCCATTGGAACATGGTAGTGTATGGTGGAGTTTTTGGGCGTTTCTTCCAGGGAGACCTCCTAAAAGATTCTGCGAGCATACCATTGAGTTGATCTAGGCTCTATTGGATCGGTTCATTGAGGGTTCAACAACATGCATCATGGGTGGTGGACTTCCAACTTGGTGGTGGGATCCTGACATTCATTAGAGTGACAAACTACTTCAGATGATGAGGATGATTGACAATGTCGTGTCAATTATTGGTCTTTGTCATTGTGGGGGTGTTGTGAGAGGGGTTGTTGAACTTTGTTCTATATGGCGAGGTAGATTCTCCCTCACGATACCCATAATCAAGTCTATCCACAGGTTGGAAAACTTTGACTTCACTGAGATGCCTAGGAGAGACATGATCCAGGATAGTGAGTTCAATCCTTTCAGGGATCTCATATTGGGGGTCCAGGAGAGGAGAGCGCAGTGTGAGCATGGTGATCAGATGGTTATGACCAGAGGGGTACAACATCAACATGATGGTTCCTCGCAAAGATTAGCTTGGGACCCTGGGACTACATGTTTGACAGCTCGACAATCGATACAGATGAGATGGTTGATTCTCACTTTTTGGAATTTACTCTTGAGATGCTTATGATTGGATGCTTGGATGAGTGGTCTTCTGAGCAGTTGAACGAGTTTGTGCAACTTATGATTGTATGGTTTATCAAAGGAAGTCAGACAGATTCTTGTGTTAGCACCTTGCATATTAGTGCTATGAACAAAGAGTGTTTCACATCATCCAGGTAGGCCCGAGAGAGGTTCACATGGAGGGTCTTCGCAGATGATGTAGGGGGAGATATGGGGGAAGTGTACAACGTGTCAGTAGAGTAGGTCGAGACACCCTCATCCCATAGAATTGATGTAGTTTTGGGCCATTTCTAGATGAGAACGGGACAACATGTTGACAAATTGCATCGCAGTTTTACTGAGGGTACAATGGACAATTGTATGTATGTAGCGATTGACCAGTTCACACACTTTCCGATGATTTCTTCGGAGTATGGGTTAGCATATGCGATAGAGATATCTAGTGGAGAGATGTTTAGAGTCATTGCTAGTGACCAAGATAGATTTCCTTTTATGATATTCAAGATCGAGTATGGCAATGGATTGCAAGCCGTGACGTCACCTAGATGCCTATGTAGGATACTATTCATGGTAGTAGGTTCAACCCTTACATGTATTTCAACTAGGAGTTCCAGGAGAGGAGGATGTAGACTAAACACGACGGTCAGATGGTTATGATCAGAGTGGCACAACATAAACATGGTGGTTCCTTTATGAGATTATCTTGCGACCCTGGGATTTCAATATTAGACTGTTCAACAGATGATATAAAGGCGAGAGCCAGTTTTCGCTTTCATGAGATTGGTTCCCTAGTAGAGAAGTTATTTGAGGGGTCGATCGAGTTGTTGCAGTATTGAGTTGCTCTACTTATCGACAATATTCAAGAGGCCTCTTATGTCAGTATCTTGTCGAACCACTCTTTGAGCGGAGGATGCTTCACATCTTCCAAGTGGGTTTGAGACCCTAGTATCAATTCCAGTTTGAGTATGATTCAGTCGATGGAGTGATGGGATATGACGACATTACTTGAGAACAAGTAATATTTGGGAAGGGAGGATTGTAATGTCCCCATTTTTGGGTTCCCCTGTTCTACAGTTGGAGATGACTTTCGAGGCTTTTTAGTGAAGAAAAGGGGAGTCAAGGGGTTTATTTAATGTCACTTAGCTAGGAGATGTTGTTTTTAAAGTGACATTAAGTAAAAAGGTATTAAAGTAACTTTTAGATTAATCATCACTTAGACATTAGTAAAAGTGACTTTAATCTTTGAGTGAAAATTAAAAGGGGAATAAGGGTCATGTTGATTTAGTCAAAAAGGGAAAGTTCTAGAAGGGCATGGAGGAAGAATAAAAGGAGGGGTAGCACCTCACTTTGGATTATGTTTTGGATTTGATCTCTTATTGGAGTTTTCTTACGAGCCAAGTTTTTCATTGGGGTTTTGGAAAAACCCTTCCATTGTGGTTTGGTTTCAGTGGTGCAATATCCACCCTAGCTAGAAGAGGAGGAGGATTCATCCAAGATCTTCACTTGAGCTTCATCTTGTGTTTTTTCATCATCTCGGAGAGGGTTTGGAGGTTAGGAGTAGCCTTTCTACAGTTTGGAGGAGGAAGCTTCATCTTTTGAGGAGGCCATGGCATTATTTCATATTTTGGCTTGAGTATTGTGCATTTTCATTGATTGTGTTGTAGCTGCCATAATAGCCTTAGAGATTGTATTGTTGTTGGGGTTTTCATCCATATATAAAATTCTCATGTTTTCTCTTCTATTTATGTGTACTTAGATTTCATATAATGTGTTTGACGAAAGTAATAAGTATGCAAACCGTTTGTAGGAAGTTGTCATTCAAGATTGTAGCATAAAGAGTATATGAATGCTAACTATTTGACAGAAGTATACAACCAAAAACATCAATAATTGCACAATAAATCATTAATATCCTAGCCTAGCAAATTTGGGATATTACAGGATGCCACATCAACCCCTAATACTCATATTACAGGATGCCACATCAACCCCTATTACTCACACATGTGGGGACAGTCATGTGTGGACTTTTAAGAAGATTCTAATACATAAAACATTTTCTTCAACCTGCTAAAAATCTCCAATATAAAAACACTATATACAACATGGTATACCACATACATGTTGAAATAAGTGAACAAAAAAAAGTCAAGTATTAAAAAATGTTGTCTCATACAAATACTCATGATTTCAAATATAAATTCATGGTATTCCTAAGAGTACCAATAACTACCTAAAACTTTATATGTAGAAAATATTACCTAAAATTTGTAATACATAATCAAGGATTTGGCGAAAAATGTTAAGGAAGCCAATTATATACTCATGGAAAAGTTTTATTCTAGGCGACAAGTATAAATATATAGAGAATTATTATCATAAAATAGGCTACAATTTTTTTATTTTTAATGAAAATATGAAGAAATTTAGCCAAATTGGCGAAATTTTGCTTAAAAAAAAACATTGACCATAACTCTAACCCAAGACAACTATAAGGTTATATTAAATACTAAACTGCTAGGAAGAGAAGGGGTTCCATTCTTTCGGCATTGT
>ML791456.1:66010-96011 GCA_009831015.1 Picea engelmannii
GTAATAGCCTTATCTTCATCTTCGAATTTAACTTCCATACTAGTCAATTGAACTATAAGGGTATTGAAGGTATTTAAATGGTCAACAACTTTTGTACCTTCTTTCATCCGCAAACTGTACAACTGTCTCTTCAAGTAGATCCTACTCGTCAAGGACTTCGTCACATATAGACTTTCCAACTTGCTCCATAAGCCTGATGTTGTATCCTCTCCTACGATATTAAACAAAACATCATCTGCTAGACATAAACGAATGATACTAAGAGCTTTTGCATCTATATTTTCCCATTCCTCATTCGTCATGGCTGTTGGTTTCTTTGACTTGCCTACCAATGCCTTTTGCAACCCTTTTTGCACCAGTAAATCCCCCATCTTAAGCTTCCAGAGCTCAAAGTTGCTTTTACCACTGAACTTTTCAACTTCAAACTTCAAACTCTTCATCTTAGCCATTAGCACAAAATCTCCTAATGCCCAAATCACTGTTTATAATAACCAAGGCCCTTTGAAAAAATAATGTGGAGGAATGATCTTACTCAATATTGAACAATAATTTAAAAAAAGGTTTAATTCAAAAAAACCTTTTAATAATATAAAAAGGTTTAATAAAAATCTTTTAAAAAACAAAAGATTCACTTTTTAAAAAACATCCACCTTTACATTTTAATTACTCCACTCTTTTAAATATTATATTCCAAATATAGTAATTCCTTTTAAAGTAGCCTCCACGTGATTTGTTCACGTTTTATAAAATACCATAAGTTTTTACCACATGACTTGATACCTTAAGTTTTTCAAAAGAAAAGAAACATGCGAATGTTGAAGAGGAGTCGCCACACCTCTCGCTACCACTGGAGTGCGACGATCTTAAAGAGTCTCTGCACCTTCCGATACACTTGGATCGTGGTGATTCCAGGTTTTTGAATGTGTGTGAAGTTTGACTAGTATGATGTCTCACCCTTCTAGAGGAGGGACCTGCGGCGATGTTGAACTCGACGCACCTCACATAAATTTCACTCCTGCGGTTTTTCCGAGAATTTGACGCTCTTCCAACTAGCTTCGATACCACTTGTTAGAATTGTAAATGCGGAAAACACAATTCACATACGATAATTAACAATCACACAGATAATAGACACATGGAGTTCACGTGGTTCACCCAAATGTTGGGCTACGTCCACCAAGCATAGGCATCGGTTGTCTTATTATTCAGATCATGGAGATTACAACAGACTTACAAGTTCTCACTCTGTCTCTCTCTTTGCCTCTACAGGCTTACATGTATTTATATACATTTATAAGAAACTGATTATTAAATGCAATCCCTATCCATATTCTAACTTGGTCTATTTGGTTGTAACCAACGTAGAATAATAGGATCCAAATCCATCCTTAAAGGAATTCGTTGTCACCAAATCCCAACAATTATTACGACTTAGAGTAGAAAATTTGTGACCAACTAGCGCTGAACACTAGATAGACGAGTTGGACAATCTTGAAGCAAAATATAAGCAACTATGTTTGACTTTGTCGGAATGGTTTTCTTTATATGACACATGAAATGATTAAATGATTGTTTTGCATGGAGAAAATTCAACAATGTTATGTCTCTTTGTACGAGTCTCTGTCAACCTAGGTTGCTTCGATTCACATCCACATCAATGAAACTATTGTTTCCTTTACTAGTGCTCCAGTGGCTTACAATTTCATTGGAAAATCCAAGTAGAGAGTTGTTCTGTTGGAGCTCAAAATGAGTGTGTGCAATCTGAAACTAGTGGGCTTTTGTAGGAGCACGAACTGTAAATGCTTTGTAATTTCATGATCATTTCATACCTTTCACCAAACTTTCACTTCGGATCCATAGCTAGAGATGAAGATCAAAATTTCAGCAGGTCTTGTCATCATCGCATTCATCGCATCATCAAGAACATAAATTGATTCCAAGCCCCTAAAATTTGGAAATCTCTAAAATTTAATGGTCTTATCCCATGATGTTGAATACAACAAATTCAACTTCATAGTAATTGCTAGAGAAGATACAATGTACAATTAGTTTATCCTTAGACTCTTATGATGCTTGTGAACTTCAACATAGTTATGTTGAAAGATTGAGTTTGAGAGACGATCCATCTTGGTTGGTAGAATGATTATCATCTTATGAGGAGACAAATTTCTTATAGAAGGATGTTGCACTCTAATTTTCTGATCTTGATTCGAGTTGAAAATCATGTTACCCTTCACTGATACCTATTTCACGAAACTTCTTCTGAATTTGAAGCGAGTGAGCAAGGCTAATCCCTTAGATGATAGCTCGAGGGATATTAAGACTACATTAAATGACCAACATTATTTGAAACCTTTTGATGATTTAAACAATGCATGAGACAAAGATCGAAACCATTTAGAGTTAGTTGTGGATATCGAGAATAATGAATGATCGCCATCAAGCAACACAATTATGATGATCCTACTATTGTCTTAGTCTACAAATTGTGGGAAGTCATGAATAACATAGGGCGAGATGGCGTCATGCATGGAATGAAGTTTTACAAAGTGTTTTCAATATTTCAAGATAAAATACACATACACAAAATATATCCCTTAGTCCACACATGGCGACTTCATCTATGAGGTGAACTTAATGTGTGGAAGATACGAAGCCCCCAAATATACAATACATGTTGCATGGGTTTTATTGCCTGACATCCATTAGAAACCCCAGTGAATGGGCATCTCATGACTTTCTCTGTCACATCTCTTCAACATACGTCCATTGACATCACTTTTTGATTGGCACTTAACATGTGACAATAATTCACTTATGAATGAATAAGAAACATATAGACCTTGTTAAATAGCTACTTTATTAGTTATTTATAGTCCATTAAAACAAACACATTTTATTTTTATAATAATAATAATCTATTTTTAAGGTCACGACCAAGCCAAACACAAAATTGATGTATGATACCACACCCCCTTGTTTGTGAGACAAAATACCCCTCCACGCAACGATTTGACTACCAAAATCTAATATATTTACCTAAATCCTCTTTGATGTTCCCTTCCCTAACTTCCCCAAATTCCCTTTCCCTAATTTTAAAATATGCTAGCTTAATTTATTTTTAAAGTATTTTTCCTAAATTCCCCTTTCCTAACTTCTAGATATGCTAATTTAGTTTATTTTTAAAATAATTTGTTGGATCTACCATGGATTACATAAGGTGCTCCACTAATATAGGCTTTGATTTTTCTATGTAGTGAAAAAATATGTAGTTTTTGTTTTGATCTTACTTTGTAGTGGAAAAATATTGAAAAATCTGTTCTTTGGTTTTGAATTTTTTTTGTTTTTAGAAAAATATGTAATTTTTGGTTATTTGATTGTAATAAAAATATAAAAATTTCATAGGCGGACTTTGACCACTGACCACTATTTGTTTTAGAAAAATGTGTAAATTTTGGTCATTTGATTTTAAAGTTTATTTTAAAAATATTTTGTTGATGTTATTAATGATAAGCTTTGGTTACTCACTTTGACCATGACTTAAGTTAAGAGTTTAGATCTACGTGGATTGCATAAGGTGCTCCACTAATATAGGCTTTGATCTTTCTATGTAGTGAAAAAATATGTAGTCTTTGTTTTTTATTTTTCTTTGCATTGGAAAAATATTGAAAAATGTGTTGCTCCACTAATATAGGCTTTGATCTTTCTATGTAGTGAAAAAATATGTAGTCTTTGTTTTTTATTTTTCTTTGCATTGGAAAAATATTGAAAAATGTGTTCTTTGGTTTTGAACTTTCTTTTAGAAAAATCTGTTATTTTTAGTTATTTGATTGTAATAATATAAAAAATTTATAGACGGATTTTGACCACTCTTTGCTTTGTTTTAGAAAAATGTGTAAATTTTGGTCATTTGATTTTAATAAAAATATAAAAAATTGATAGGGTAACTTTGGTCACTTTTTTGATAAACGTTTTAATAAAAATATAAAAAATTAATAGGCAAACTTTGACCAATATTTTAATAAACGCGTTGTGAATGGTTCCTATCACTTCACTTTCAGAGTTACAAGTAACGTGTGGGAATGTAACACTCTCCTCAATATATAAAAAGACCAGAGTAATAAACGCTGTAAAAAATGAAGGGCATTTTAACTTGTTTTCTAACTACAAATCAGGCTTTTTAAAGGATGTGACCCCATTCAAACCTGACAACTGGTTCCTTCTTCTCACTTTCCTCGTCGGCCCTTCAAATAGTTAAACTGTGCCTATGACACAACTGTCACACAACTGTCAGGCAACGTCTGGGCTATATAGGTGATATTCATTCATTCATTCAAGGCATCCGAAGTTCTGATCAGGAGGCGTACATCCTTTGAATTGTTGACATCTGAAGGTACATTCTCTGCATTCCTTCTCTGTATTTTTCGTCTTTTGCTTACAGAATGAATTCATAGTCCCTTTTCTTTTATTTTTAGTCTTCCTCGTGGGAAAATTCTGGGCCTGCAGATGGTGATTGAATTGCATGAATCATTTGTGTTTTTTCTGATTTGAGTATAGTTTGATTAGATCTGGATTTATATTTCATTCAGGGTCAACAAGAAAACACCCCTTACTTCATTCGAGTGTTAGCTGCATTTTCCCCTGCAAGATCCTAGGCTAAACATCATTTGGGTATTCTTTCACCTGGATCTTGCGCATTTGGGTTTGTTTTGGGGGAGATCTGGTTGTGTCCTTGACCCAATAAATTGAATAAAAATGGCTCCTGAGAGCTATACCCCCAAGAATATTCTCATCACCGGTGCGGCTGGATTCATTGCTTCTCATGTAGCGAATAGGCTGGTCAGAAAATATCCCCAATATAAGATTGTTGTGCTTGATAAGCTGGATTATTGCTCCAATTTGAAGAATCTGTTGCCATCGAAGTCATCCCCCAACTTCAAATTTGTGAGGGGAGATATTGCGAGTGCAGATCTGGTGAATTATCTTCTAATTACAGAGGGAATAGACACGATCATGCATTTTGCAGCACAGACCCACGTTGACAATTCGTTTGGGAACAGCTTCGAGTTCACGAAGAATAATATCTATGGAACTCATGTCCTGTTGGAAGCTTGTAAAGTTACGGGGCAGATTAGGCGGTTCATTCATGTGAGTACGGATGAAGTTTATGGAGAGACTGAACAAGATGCCCTTGTGGGTAACCATGAGGCCTCCCAGCTCCTTCCTACGAATCCTTACTCTGCAACTAAGGCTGGAGCAGAAATGCTTGTCATGGCGTATGGAAGATCCTATGGCTTGCCGGTGATTACTACTAGAGGTAACAATGTCTATGGGCCCAATCAGTTCCCTGAGAAGCTCATTCCAAAATTCATTCTTTTGGCCATGCAGGGGAAGCCCCTTCCCATTCATGGAGATGGATCGAATGTTCGAAGCTATCTCTACTGTGAGGATGTGGCAGAAGCCTTTGAGGTTGTTTTGCACAGTGGCGAAGTAGGAAATGTTTATAACATCGGAACAAAGAAAGAGAGGAGAGTTATTGACGTGGCTAAGGATATATGCCAACTTTTTTCTCTCAATCATGAAAAGGTTATTAAATTTGTTGACAACAGGCCTTTCAATGATCAGAGGTACTTCCTGGATGATCAGAAACTAAAGGACTTGGGTTGGTCTGAGCGCACGACTTGGCAAGATGGACTGAAAAAGACAATGGACTGGTACACAGGTCATCCAGATTGGTGGGGTGATGTTACAGGTGCTCTGCTACCTCATCCTCGAATGCTCACGATGGCTGGAGTTGGGAGACTCTCTGATGGCCTAGAGATGATGGCTGGAGTCGAGAGACACTCTGATGGCCTAGATGAGAATGTCTCAGCTCTCTCTCCTGAAGTTAATAATTCGAAACAGGACCGCATGCTCATTCCCTCGAAAAGTTTCTCTCAGAAACCGGCCTTGAAATTTTTGATTTATGGTCGCACTGGATGGATTGGGGGCCTTCTTGGTCAGATATGTGAGAAGCAGGGTATTTCATTTGAGTATGCGAATGGCAGATTGGAGAATCGGGCTCAGATTCAGATGGATATCCAGAATGTGAAGCCCACCCATGTTTTTAATGCTGCAGGTGTGACTGGCAGGCCTAACGTTGACTGGTGTGAATCTCACAAGCCAGAGACTATCCGTACCAATGTAGTAGGAACTTTGAATCTGGCAGATGTCTGCAGGGAGCAAGGGCTTTTACTCATGAACTTTGCTACTGGGTGTATATTTGAATATAATGATGCTCACCCAGAGGGCAGTGGTATTGGATTCAAGGAGGAAGACAGTCCAAACTTTACTGGATCTTTCTATTCTAAGGCAAAGGCCATGGTAAGATGTCTGGAAACTTCTTGACTAGAGTAGGTTAGAGTGGAATCTTGTTTTTCCCTTTAATATGTTTACAGTTCAATTGTTTACACGTGATTTCAGTTTTAGTTGGCGGTGTTTCACTGAAGGATGAATTTTCTTGTAGACGTTTATGTGAAGATGGTCACATTTCCAGGTAACCATTTCTCATGTGTTTACTTTTGTTGCGATTCAGGTTGAAGAGCTGCTGAAGGAATTTGAGAATGTTTGCACCCTTCGAGTTCGAATGCCTATCTCATCTGATCTGAGCAACCCTCGCAATTTTATTACAAAAATCACCCGTTACAATAAAGTGGTTAATATACCAAACAGCATGACTGTCCTTGATGAGTTGTTGCCAATTTCAATTGAGATGGCAAAAAGAAATTGCAGAGGCATATGGAACTTCACAAATCCAGGTGCTGTCAGCCACAATGAGATTTTGGAGATGTACAGGGACTACATCGATCCAGACTTCAAGTGGGTAAATTTTAACCTTGAAGAACAGGCTAAAGTGATAGTTGCCCCTCGGAGCAACAATGAACTGGATACCTTCAAATTGAAGGGAGAGTTCCCAGAGCTGTTGTCAATCAAGGACTCACTTTTGAAGTATGTATTTGAGCCTAACAAGAAGAACAGGCTTGCAAATGGAGCATAGTCATTAGTTGGTATTTGTTTAGTGCCAATTTATTTAGGTTATTTGGCTTCCTTGTTTCATTGAGCTTCCGAGATTAGAAGTTTCCCAGCTTAGATCCAGGCAGCATTTTTTCTTGGCTTAAATATATTCTTTATGAGAATATTGGACAGTCGGCAGTATTTGTATCAAAGCTATTTTTCAGCTGAGGAACATCACTATAGATGACGCTTCAATTTATTCGTTCATTGAAAGTTGTAGGACAATCTGCTGATAAATCTGCCATGTGCTACCATTTTTCCTGTAAGTCCAATACTGATAAAGTTGTAGTTTTGGCAGTATTTACTTGTATGTAGGAAATGATACCAAGTTTCTCCTTTCCATTGTGTTTGCAAGATTACAGGAATTAATTCAATTCTTACAACTTTTATATTGCTTAAAATAAGTATGCTGTACAAACTGATTAAGCTGTGATTTGCCACAAATTTGCTTTGTAAGACTTGTGCTGATTAATGTTATTCAGGAGTACTCAAATTTGTAATTCCAGTATGACCCCCTGTAAGGATTTCTTAAATAAGGAATGCTTAGGTATGCATGACCATGGAAGGAGTTCTTAAAGAAGAAATACTTAGATTTGTACTTCCATTATGACCATAAAAAGAGTTCTCTTTTCCATTTTCTTTGTCAGATTAATTAAATTTTTGTCTTTCATATCAAACTTGAAGTAGACATTATTGAAGAATGAAGTGCGGTTGTCATGCATATATATATATATTCCTGTCCAAATTCTAATCCTCATTTGTTCCTAAAATTGTATTGTCCAAGATATGCTTTGTAGGCCGTGAGTCGTGACATTCTACAATTTAGTGGAGTCTGTCCTCCTTTGAACCATATTAATGCTTAAGAAGTATTTATCACGGTTCATAGTTGAAATACAAGATAGCCTATTTATGTGTGTGGGTATATTTATGGTCTTACAATTCACTATAGTATTGCGCATCATTGTTCAATGGTAGGTCATCCCTTAATGTCAAGTATGCTCTCTCGACCATTGTTGCCATGGTTTAAAAGAAAAATAAAAGAGAAACCAATAAACAAGAAAAACAGAAAAATCCATTTAAATTAACATGGACTATTTTGAATGGGCATCTTGGATGTTTATTGAAAAGGACGCCTAGCTTCTGCAGCAATGACTAAGGATTTCTGGAGTCTTAAAGGATCTGAGAATGGGAGGGGATATGACTTGTACTATAACGGAACCTTGCTGGGAGAAATCCACTGCCCCATACATTCTGCCTTTAGCAGCCCAAAAGAATTCCAAATGCTTGGCAGCTCATGCTGAGAGATGTGAATTATACAAAATAATCACAAAGTAGTAAGTACAGATCAGCTCAAATCTCTCTAAAAGGACAATAAGAAGGTCCTTAAGAGAGATTGAGTTCAAAAGTCACTATGCACATCTGCACTGCCAAAAAAAGTGCTAAACTGCCTAACCTGTCATCGTGATCCCACAATGCAGTCAATGTGCATCTGTGAGGACAGACTTAGCAAGCTTAGTGTGATGGACTTAAGAGTCTTGCCTGAAATTTTCCTTCTTGTCATCTCCAGTTGTGCGGCACTGCGTTACCTCAGTCGCAGTGGCTCGACCAAACTGGGCCTACTACAACCAGACTATGCCTCTTCACTCAAAGTCTTCCCATAACTTCGCCTTGAGCTACAAAAGAAGAAATAGAACAACCTCATATGTAGAGCAACCTCTCACTCACTTCAGACAAATAGAAACTCTCATTATAGGTCAGAAAGACTGATCCGCTTGGCTTAGTATGAAATGGAAATTCCTTCAGTCTCTATCCAGACAGTCAAGAAAGCCCTAACAGTAAGGAAAGAAATGGTTCATTCAAGTCCTTAAGAGAAGGAAGGGGAAGCACTCTAACTTGCGGGTTCATTCAAAAGCGAGGAAAGCAACTAATTATCAAGGTGATCAAGAAATTGTGTACTTACTGTGCGTGAATCAAACCTTAGGAAGCTAAAAGAGAATCTTCGAGATCGAGACCCAGTTTATGTTGTTCATGATCGAGACCCAGACCCGTACCCAGCATCAGCAGCAGTGGCTTCGGTTGGTTTATCGGTTAGTCCCCATATCGAAGCCTGAGATCGGATATGTGCATCCCTGTTGCTGGTAGTATCTCTCTCTATCCCATGCACCAATTTATGTTTCCTCACTAGTTAGCCGTACCCGAATGGATAGGCAGGTTAGTTATGCTTACTTTCACCCTGGAGGTATGTCGATGGTAGACACAGTGCTTTCTATAGAGGATCCAACACCTGCAGCATAGACTATAGTAGATCCAGCGTTGTTAGGACCTTGACAAATGCAGAGTTACAGAGATGCAGTGGAGGCCGGAGAAGGCCGGAGTCCCAGTGTTGTAACTTTTTATTTCTTAGATGATCGACTCTATATTATAGTTCTTTGACCTTAGAGGTTAGATATGCGCACTTCCCATGAAAAGTTCATAGGTATTTTGCTTTTATCCAATAGGAAGGAAATGACTTCAGAAGTAAGTATAATGCGTTGGGTAAAAGGTATGATCCAGGGCTTAAGCCGTAGAGATGCCGGTAGAGGAAGAAGGTAGGTAGCTGATCTCATCTCCCTTTTAGGGCTGAGTCGGTCTGTATGAGGGTAAGTATGGATTGGCAAGTTAAGCTTGTCTTCATTTTGATGGGGATTGACTACAGCGGAGAAACTAATAACTACTGCTTCTCCTGCAATTAGTGTTGCTTCCCTTGTCCTTGGTGGTGCTGGGTCAACTTGTTGGCTTTTAGTAAGGTGATCGCCTCTCTTTTATATAGTTTCAACCACCCAGACAGTATCAATCCATAAATCTACCTTGTTCTTGACAAGCCATGCCTGAGGTTCTCAGAGAAAGCATTACCATGACACCTCTCACACATCTCAAGCACTCTGTGATTGCTAAGCCAGGGCATCCTAATGCACTTTCCGCTAAGGTCAGGAGGAGGAGCTTTAGGAGTGAGAGAGCTCGACCAAGGAGAGTGTCAGAAGCCCCCACCCCAGCAAAGATGGTCCTGACTGAGCGTTGGGACAATAGTGAATCATTTTATTTTTTTTGCTTCCTCAGAACCTTGTAAGACAAGGGACAGGACCAGCCTATATTTCTCCCCCCCAAAGCCTGAGCAGAGGGACTAACATCATAAACGTAGGCATCTAAAGTTCCTAGCAAACACTCTTCTCTCCTCATAAGCTCTTATCATAAGCTAAGGTAATAAGGAGGGCAAGACACCTCCTGTTGTAATAATCATTGTGCCATGTTCTAGTATGCATAACCTTTTATTAGTTCTTTATCTATGGTATGAGTTATACCAAGCTCATGTAGTTGGGTAATAGGCCTCTGATCTATTGGATGGTGAGATTGAATGGCTTCCGAGAATTCCTTCCTATTGTATATCTATTGTTTCAAGTTAATTTGATCAAAGGTAGATTAGACATTGAAGTCCCTTATCTGTTTTTGTTATATTATCAAACCCATCCGATATAGCGGCAGGTAACTTATAGGTTTAGGCAGGTTAGGTAAAAATATACTTTAAATCAATTATGCGCACAACTCATTGGTTCTTTTGAGGTGAACTGGGTAAAGGAAATCCGGGACCGCATTTCAATTTGCATCTCGATCTTAGCTGATGGTAATTCAACTACAGGTGAGACTGGAGGATCTAGATAACCATACCAAGTCCCATGCAAACTTAGACTTATCCAACAAAATCGTTCCCAATAGTACTTAGATTAGTTAACACTTAGGCAACATATGAGTATACAGAGAACAACATTCAACACACAGAGAATAGAACACAACTCATGAGTTCGGGTGGCACCAAGACAGTGCCTAACACCCTCTTATTCACTATATAAAAGAATGTTACAATGTTACAAGAGGGGAGCTCGACCACTGCTTGCGGTGCATTACAATAGTACAAAGAGTCAAGGTGAGTCGCCTTCCAAGATTGCCTAGCTTCTCCGCACGCATCAACCCCTGTCACAACTGTAGGCCTGCCTCCCGCAGGTCCTATTCACAATCTCGGTCACCTAGCCAACTTGGGTGACCTGCGATGTTGAACCCCAAAAAATGACCACTGCAGATCCCTTTGCCGACTCTTGCTTGCTTGATGCCACTTCTTTGATGATGCCTTAGCTTGTCCAAGCCTCTTCATACTTATACATGCCTTTCCCATTCACTTGGCAAAGTGCGTCGCACAAAATGACTTGAGTCGACTCGTTCGTTGCGCGCATTGGCCCACTTGAGTTGTGCCAAGCCCGTCGCTTTGCCTCGTCACATAGGTCGTTTGCGCCCAAGCCTCTGTTTGGTAAGTCGACCTTGTCTTGCTCCCAAGTCATCCAACCGTCCGCGTTATCGTCATCCGCAACTTGCAAGTCATGGAGACAAGTCCCCTTGGGTCCACACGTCTAGATCGTGTGTCCAAGGCGCTTCTACTCGTCCCATATAAAGCAGCTACGATAGTCACCACTCCATCCCTTCACTTGGTCGAGCACGTCCAACTATCTCGTCCATCTACGACGCTCCTCTGCACCCAGCGTGGAAGCGCTCTCTTTGCCATCTGCAATAGAGGTCTTACATCCTCCCCCACTAAATTTGTTGTTGTCGCATCAACTCCCAACGAACACAAGCTCCAAGGTGTTGCTTCTCAAACTCCCAAACCTTGTCTTTGTATTGCCAAAGTGCCTTGCACCTCTCCCAACTATTCTTCTCATTGGGTCTATACTTCCAATGGACAAAATATCTGTGATCAATTTTTGCAAACAAAGGAAGTCCTGTGGGCGAGTATCTCCTCAACCTCCAACTTGGGCCTACCTACAATCATCGCAGGAGCTCTGGATGGTACCACCCTGCTAGGGTAGTCTCCATCGATTCGACAAGGTTTCAAGTGATTGATGTGGAAGATAGGATGGTGAGTTTTCATGTGAAGGAGCAACTCCAACCTATAGGTGACATTACCGATCTTCTCAAGGACTTTGAATGGACCCTCAAACCTCTGCACCAAGGCACCAACCATGTCGATAGGTGGCTTGATTTTTCTCTGCCCAACTTGACCAAGACCAAGTCGCCCACTTTGAAATCTACATCTCGCCTGTCATGATATGCCCATTGCTTCATTTGATCTATCGTGTTCGTCAACTGAACACGAGCCATCTCCAATATGTCCTATCATCCCTTCCTGAACCCCAAGGATGATGGGTTGCGCCCATAATACCCTTGCAACACCATGTGAGGGATGAAAGGTTGTTGGCCTATTTTCTAACTCAAAATTATTGTAGCCTGTCACTGAGCTCTTCTGTAAGTTATAGCTTAACTGGGTGGCATCCAATAGATCTGTCCAATTCGTTTGATCTACCCACACGAAGTGTCTCGAGTAGTCTTTCAAAAGTCCACTGATGCGCTTGGTCTGTCCATCCATCTACAGATGGTAACTCAAGCTCTGCAACAACTTCGTCCCAACAAGTTTGAACAACTCCATCCAAAAACGTCCAGTGAGTCATGTGTCCCTGTTTGACTCAATGCTCAAAGGAAGACCCCAAATACTTCACTACTTTTTTGAAGAAAATCCTCGCCACTTCTTTCGCACCGCAAGTCTTCTTCGTTAGAACGAAGATGGAGTACTTAGAAAAATGATCAACACGACCATGATTTTGTTACACACTTGTGCGACCGGAAGTTCGGTGAYGAAGTCCATGGAGACACTTGCCCAAGGTCTCTCCGGAATTGGCAAAGGCTGCAATGGACYGACTTGCATCTTGGTGTCTGCCTTGTCTTGTTGGCACACAAGACAAGTYTGGACATACTCCTCAACTTCATGCCTCATATGCTCCCAGTAGTATCCTCATTCCAACAATACCAATGTTCTTTGTTGTCCTTGGTGGCCAGCCCAAGGCGAGTCATGACATTACCTTATGAGCTCCTTGCGGAGTTTACATGACTTAGGCACATAGATGCACTCACTAAAATACAAAAATCCTTGATCCAACCAAAACTTCCACATCTTGACTTTCTTCACCCGCTTCACGATGTTCAATGCTGCGGGATCACTATGTAAACCTTCCTTGATTTCGTCTTGCAGCTCTGTCAAGACTTGAACCTGATGGCCCACTGGTGCCAACAACTCGTCCTCCTCCAAGGCAACGAGTTGCACCTTCCTGCTTAAGGCATCTGTGGTTGCATTTAGCTTTCTCGATTGACACTCAATGGTCATATAAAATTCTGCCAAGAAATCTTTCCACCGCGCCTGCTTGGGTGACAACTTCAGTTGGGTGGTGAAGTAGCTCGTTGCCACATTATCCATCTTCACAACGAATGGCTTTCCCAACAAGTAATGCCTCCATGATTGTAGGCTATGCACGACTGCAATCATCTCCTTTTCATGAACATGGTACCTCTGCTCACAGTCTTGTAGCTTTCTGCTCTCATAGGCTATTAGATGACCCTCTTGAGACAAAACTCCACCAATGGCGAAGTCTGAGGTGTCTATTTGCACCTCAAACGAGCACTCAAAGTCCGACAATTTCAACAATGGTGTCAAGACAAGTATGTGTTTTAGCTCGCAAAATGTTGCTTGGCACCTCTCCATCTAGTTCCATGCCTTGTTCTTTTTCAACAAGTCGCTCAATGGGGCCAAAAGTTTAGAGTAGGTCTCCACAAACCAGTGGTAATAGTTAGCCAAACCAAGGAAAAGTCTTACCTCATGGACTGTTCACGGTTCCTCCCAATCCTCAATCGCCCTTATCTTTGCAGGATCCATGTCGATGCATCCTTTCCTAATCCAATGGCCCCAGATTGGAATTTCGGTCTTCCCAAAGACACACTTGGACTTCTTTAAGTATAGTTGGTTTTGTCTCAATGCCTCAAAGACTTCCGCCAAGTGCTTCTTGTGGTGCTCCATGTTTTCACTGAACACCACAATGTCATTTAGTTAGACAACCATCGACTTGTCCAAGAATGGTCAGAACACATCATTCATCAACGTGCAAAAGGTGGTTGGGGCGTTGCACAACCCAAGCATAACCAAAAAGTCAAAGCTGCCATACCTTGTCACCATGGTTGTCTTCATTTCATCCCCTTTCGCAATCCTCACTTGGTAATATCCTTGCCTTAAGTCCAACTTCGAAAAGACTTTGGATTTGGCCAACTTGTAGAAGCGGTCCGCGACTAAAGGTAGGGGATACTAGTTCTTTATGGTCTGCTTATTGAACATGCGATAGTCCAAGCACATCCTCAGCTCTGTGGTGTCCCTCTTTTGGAAGAGGATCGAGGCACCATATGGGGCCCTAGAGGGTCAAATAAACCCAACATCATTCAACTTTGTCAGTTGTTGTTTCAACTCTTCCAACTCAGGCATTGAAAGTTGATAAGGAGCCTTAGCCAACTGTTGCAACCCTAGTTCTAGCTCTATACAATGGTCAAGAATGTGCCTAGGTGGGAGCACCTTCGACAACTCATTAGGCATCTGGTCTGCAAAGTCGCTCAATACATCGGCAAGAGCCGATGGAATAGGCGTCCCCACTCCATCCTCGTCCACTTCCCAATGATTGTTGCATACATCTGCGATTTTGGGTGCCTCGTTGCCCTCTTCATGCTTAGTACAGAGACCAACTGCACCTTCCCAATTGGCCTTGTTGCAGTTGTGCGCACAACCCAAACCTTTTGTTCACCAATGCTGAGGGATCACTATGTAAACCTTCCTTGATTTTGTCTTGCAACTCTGTCAAGATTTGAACCTGATGGCCCACTGGTGCCAACAACTTGTCCTCCTCCAAGGCAACGAGTTGCACCTTCCTGCTTAAGGCATCTGTGGTTGCATTTAGCTTTCCCGATTGATACTCAATGGTCATATAAAATTCTGCCAAGAAATCTTTCCACCGCGCCTGCTTGGGTGACAACTTCAGTTGGGTGGTGAAGTAGCTCGTTGCCACATTATCCATCTTCACAACGAATGGCTTTCCCAACAAGTAATGCCTCCATGCTTGTAGGCTATGCACGACTGCAATCATCTCCTTTTCATGAACAGGGTACCTCCGCTCACAGTCTTGTAGCTTTCTACTCTCATAGGCTATTGGATGACCCTGTTGAGACAAAACTCCACCAATGGCGAAGTCTGAGGTGTCTGTTTGCACCTCAAACGAGCACTCAAAGTCCGACAATTTCAACAATGGTGTCAAGACAAGTATGTGTTTTAGCTCGCAAAACGTTGGCTGGCACCTCTCCATCTAGTTCCATGCCTTGTTCTTTTTCAACAAGTCGCTCAATGGGGCCAAAATTTTAGAGTAGGTCTCCACAAACCAGTGGTAATAGTTAGCCAAACCAAGGAAAAGTCTTACCTCATGGACTGTTCATGGTTCTTCCCAATCCTCAATTGCCCTTATCTTTGCAAGATCCATGCAGATGCATTCTTTCCTAATCCAATGGCCCCGGATTGGAATTTCGGTCTTCCCAAAGACACACTTGGACTTCTTTAAGTATAGTTGGTTTTGTCTCAATGCTTCAAAGACTTCCGCCAAGTGCTTCTTGTGGTCCTCCATGTTTTCACTGAACACCACAATGTCATTTAGTTAGACAACCATTGACTTGTCCAAGAACGGTCGGAACACATCATTCATCAACGTGCAAAAGGTGGTTGGGGCGTTGCACAACCCAAGCATAACCAAAAAATCAAAGCTGCCATACCTTGTCACCATGGTTGTCTTCATTTCATCCCCTTTCGTAATCCTCACATGGTAATATCCTTGCCTTAAGTCCAACTTCGAAAAGACTTTGGATTTGGCCAACTTGTAGAAGCGGTCTGCGACTAAAGGTAGGGGATACTAGTTCTTTATGGTCTGCTTATTCAACGTGCGATAGTCCAAGCACATCCTCAGCTCTGTGGTGTCCCTCTTTTGGAAGAGGATCGAGGCACCATATGGGGCCCTAGAGGGTCAAATAAACCCAACATCATTCAACTTTGTCAGTTGTTGTTTCAACTCTTCCAACTCAGGCCTTGAAAGTCGATAAGGAGCCTTAGCTAACTGTTGCAACCCTAGTTCTAGCTCTATACAATGGTCAAGAATGTGCCTAGGTGGGAGCACCTTTGACAGCTCGTTAGGCATCCGGTCTGCAAAGTCGCTCAATACATCGGCAAGAGCCGATGGAATAGGCGTCCCCACTCCATCCTCGTTCACTTCCCAATGATTGCTGCATACATCTGCGATTTTGGGTGCCTGGTTGCCCTCTTCATGCTTAGTACAAAGACCAACTGCACCTTCCCAACTGGCCTTCTTGCAGTTGTGTGCACAACCCAAGCCTTTTGTTCACCAAGTATAACCTACTTCTTCGCAAATGGCATGAGGACATGTAGCGTCCTCCTAAGGCAATCTCGGCCAAGGATGACCTCAAAGTCATCGATCTGCAACATAGTGAAATTTGCATGACCCTTCCACTTGTCCAACTGAATGTGAACTACAGAGGCAACTCCAACCGTTGCCTTGGCTTTGGAGTTGACTGCCTTCATCGCAGCTTCACATGGCCCAACACTAAACCCAAGCTCATTTGCCAAATCTGTCCGTAAGAAATTGTGCGAGGCGTCGAAGTCAACCAATGCTTGAACCATCCTTCCATTGATGATCAAATCCACAAAACACAATTGGTGATCATGTTGACCTTGGTTGTCAGCCAAGGCACCAATCCTCTGCAATCCTCCGTCCACAGGATTATGACATTCACAATCTGTTAAGTGAAATGAACAACAACAAGAATGACCATGCTTACATTCTTTTGAAGTAGAGGTGTGTGGGGGAAAGCTTCGATCCAACTACACTTGGCCCTAAAATTGTCCGCAAGGTGTCCTCAAGAATAGCCACATGCATCTTCACTCCACTTAAGTGCACACTAAATCATGGTGGGACACTCGGCCAGGACACTCTTGAACCGATCGCATCTTGTTGCAAGAGTTCGATATCATCCTTTGCCCTTGTCCAACAACCAACACTCTCTTGCACTTGTCCAATTGTTTGTCCTTAGGAGCATTCCAACACTTGTGCCAAGCACTGCCTTCGTGAGTGACCAATTATCCTAGGCTTCGTCTCAGTCGGTAGATGATAGTAGAATTGCCTCAAATATGTCAAGTTTCCATTTGAACCGGCTGCTTTCTTCTGAGGCATGGTGAAGAGCGCCCAACAAAATTTTGAAACCAACTCCTTGATGAATTTGAGCTCTGATACCACCTGTCACGGACCTAAGAATCTTGCCTGAAATTTTCCTTTTCGTCATCTTCGGTCGTGTGGCATCGCGTTGCCTCGGTCATAGTGGCTTGACCAAACTGCGCCTACTACAACCAGACTATGTCTCTTTGCTCAAAGTCTGCCCATAACTTCACCTTGAGCTACAAAAGTTAGATAACCATATTGAGTCCTATGCAACTTACACTTATCCAACATAATTGTTCCTAGCAATACTAAGAGTAGTTAACACTTAGGCAACATATAAGTATACAAAGAACAACATTCTACACATAGAGAATAAAACACAACTCTTGAGTTCAGGTAGCACCAAGATAGTGCCTAAGAGCACCAAGATAGTGCCTAAGACCCTTTTATTCACTATATAGAAGAATGTTACAATGTTACAAGAGGGGAGCTTGGCCACTGTTTGTAGCTCATTGCAATGGTACAAAGAGTCAAGGTGAGTCGCCTTCCAACACTGCCTAGCTTCTCTGCACGCATCAACCCCCGTCGCAACCGCAAGCCCGCCTCTCGCAGGTCCTATTCACGATCTCCGTCAGCTAGTCAACTTGGGCAAGCTGCGATGTCAAACCCAAGAAAATACCACTGCAGATCCCTTCACTGACTCTTGCTTGCATGGTGCCACTTCTTTGATGATGCCTTAGCTCGTCCAAGCCTCCTCATAGTTATATGCACCTTGTTCGTTCACTCGACAAAGTGCGTTGCACGAAGTGACTCAAGCCAACTCGTCCGTTGCATGCGTTGGTCCACTTGATTCGTGCCAAGCCCGTCGCTTTGCCCTGTCACTTAGGTCGTTCATGCGCAAGCATCCCTTCGGCAAGTTGGCCTTGTCTCATGCCCAAGTCATCCAAACGTCCGCACTATCGTCATCCGCAAGTCATGGAGGCAAGTCCCCTTGGGTTCGCATGTCCGGATCATGCATCCAAGGCACCCCTACTCGTCCTAGATAAAGCAGCTAGGATGGTCACCACTCCATCCCTTCAGTTGGTCAAGCACGTCCAACTGTCCCATCCATCTACGGTGACGCTCCACACCCGACTTGGCACCGTGCTCTCTGCCATCCGCGGTGGAGGTCTTACACCTAGTCTTTGATGGTAAACTCTTATAAACTACCATCCATGCAAAGACTCTCAACTGGTAAGAGACCCTGTGCTCCCATACCATGTTCAAGTGCACAATCCATTTCCTTTCCACATTCTCCAAATCCCATCTTCTATTAATTATCTCCTTGAATGGATGTCGTACAAGGAGAATCTGATATAAATGGTGTGGCTTGTGGATCAAGCCAATCCCTCCAAATAGGACAGGACAGGAGTATTGTTGTTCAATTTTAAAACATCCTTTCTAGGGATGAGGCTTTGGAGTTGAACTACAGTTTGGTCTGGTCTGAGCGGGTCCCTTTTCACACGAAAGCAAGGCCCAAGACTTCCGATCTCTCGTAGACTGATCTCAAAGGTCAGCCCACACAAAGAGCCGCTTAGGTAAGAGCCTCTCTACATGAGGGAGTGTTCCGAGCCTACGAAGCCCAAATTGTTTGACTAGCGAAATCGTGACCCCTGCTGAATCTCAAGTCTCTAATGAAACGCAAGGTGCAACCTTTTTCCAAGCTTCCCAAATTTTCTCAAGAATGAGTGAACTAGATATCTCAAAATCTGTTGGAGTGATTAACATATCACAAAGCAGAAATGGACCCCGCAATTCAGCTGTATGTTTGCTATGAATAATCTGAATCTGAGGAGGCGTTTCCACCGGTCCATCACGAAAGAGACTGTGGACAACCCATTTAACTGAGAAGATAGCATCCTGAAGACCTTTTTCAGTCGACTTTAGTCTTCCGTCTTGCTTGGCCATTATGTAAATGTACATGGAACTATCGGAAGTCCATTTTCACCCTCAAACTTCGACTGAAAAAGGTAAAGCTGGTCAGGTTTTTGGGGATACAATATGGAGTCTTGCAATCTTGAGATGTCGAATACTTTGCACAGCACAGGCCCATCTGATTTACGGTTTGCTGTCATCTTTTTGGGTTCCACTTGTCTCACATATTATAAGCTGTGCTTGTCTATCTTATTTAAACATTTTCTGACAGAGTCCTAGAGTACTTTTGTGTTCTTTTTGTACTGTAACTGGGCATTCTTATGTATTTGGTGTTCTCTTATCTCTTCCTTCTGGGGAGCTGCCTTGAATCTTTGCCTGAACCTCGTAGAATAAGGCTTCATCCGTTGAACTGATGTAATGTTTCGCCGAATAGCGAAAAGAGGGGTGGTTTGAAAGGATGTATACGAGGTTGAACCTGGGTGCTATATCAGAATGATGATTAGCTAATAGGTGAATACTGGTCTGTAGAAATGGCATGCTAGCTTCAATTTCCCAAACAAATTGGACTTCATGGCAGCTCTCGTGATTAGAAGATTTGTGAGAACTTAGCATGCAATCATAGGCCACTGAACGCCTATTTTACCAATAGGCTTTAATACTTGATTTTATGGTACCTCTTGTGCGAGTGGTTAGCGATCAAAGAAACAGTGGACCTACCCAATTTCCATTGGTTGGTTGTTTGTTTTCAGTCCTGGTTTGAGTCTCTATGTATGTGAAGTTAAGATAGCATCCATATGTAAAGGTAAATCCATGTTAAATCTTTAGTGTTTAGTGATTTTCATTTGATTATACTTGGGTGTAGTGTTTAATGATTTTCATTTGATTATACTTGGGTGTAATTTTTTTATTATACAATATATAAATAATAATAATAATAATAATTAAATATAAACATATAAAAAAATATTTTTATATATGAAAAATAAATTTAATATGTATACATAATATAAAAATATTATATAAAAAATAAAAAGAAATATATAAGATATACAAAAATAAAAACACTATATATATGATATTTATGTGAAAATATTGTTATAATGTAAATATAAATCTCTTAATAATAATAAAAATTGTATTTTTACATATTATATCTTCATAAATTGCCACTTGTGAGTTTTACAAAGTTGAGTGAGACTACAACTTGCCTAAATCTATATGAAACAATTTACATCTTAAAAGATTTTGATCCTTCTTAGTAAGATGCATCTACTTTGGTGGTAACTAAAGTTTCACAAGCCTTATCCCATTTATTGCCACCCTAGTCTTCTAATAAGTTGATATTTTGATCGGGGAAAGGGTTGGTTGTAATATTCTTATGGCCAATGCTAAGACGTCATTTCTAAAGGTTTAACTCCTACTTGTGATATTTGATGAATTAATGGTAATATGTGAATGAAGTAGATTATGCATAAAAGTCTACATCAGAAGCAATGACGAGTACAAAAGAGAAAAGTTAGGGATGAAGATCAATGGAGAGATTTATGGACATATTATGGGAGATAGTGGTGCATATGGTTGAATTGAATATTATAAGATTAAACAAAACACCAATTGAATTTGCTAGCTTCCGCAATTACATTGTATTGGCTTCAATATACAGCCACATGACACCTCTAACAAACTACTATTCTTGGGTTTCTAGTAGATAACAACTATAGCCTAATATCTTGGACACGACAAGAACTCATTGGTGCCATTATTGAGCTTCTTATCTTATTAATCTAATACCCCCCCCATTACTAAAATGGTACAATTCGAAGTTTATATCTAAATTTGACATACTTTTCATTACCAAATGGTTTTTTCATTATGTCAACAATTTTCTCTATTGTAGGACAATAATAAAGACAAATCTTTTCATTATCAACCAATTGTCTGATGTAATGGTGATGAACTTCAATATGCTTAGTTATGGCATGATAGACTAGGTTCTTCACTATCTTGAGAACACTTTGATTGTCGTAGAATTGAGGTTGGTGTTGTTTGGTCAAGTTGAAGATCAACCAATATCCTTCGTAACTACATTGCATCACATTGTATTGACCACTGTCTTGTATCTTGCTTTAGTGGAGGAAAAGGAAACTATAGCTTGTACCTTACTCTACTATGAAATTACCAAGAGTGAACGCATAACTTGTTGTTGACTTCCTTGTATCAACTGATCCAACCTAATTATAATCGATATGTCGTGCTAGCGTGAAGTCAATAGATCTCTGATATAGAATGCCAAAGTCAAGGGTCCCTTTGACATATTGAAGAACTTGTTTTGTAGCTTGCTAATGTACCTCTTGAGGCTTAGACATTAATTGAGAAAGACAACTCATTGCAAAACATAGGTTTGGTCGAGTAGTAGTAAGATAAATCAAACTTCCTACCAATTGCCGATAGAATGACTCATTGATCAGTGGTGAGTCAGTGTAAGTTGAGAGATTTATCCCTACTTCCCTCGGTGTAAATGTAGGATCACATTCGGTCATTTTGAATTTCTCTAAGAGATCTATGACATACTTGACTTGTGATACAAAGATAGTATGATCAAATTGCCAAAACTCTATATCTAAACAATAATGAAGCAAGCCTAAATTAATCATTTCAAAAACAAAACAAATATCAGATTCAATTAAGATCATTATGTCATCACCACTATTTTTGACATAGAGAGTGGGTTCAAAATAACTTTTTTTGAATCCAAAATCTCTAAGATATTGATCAAGTTTGAAATACCAAGCTCGTGGAGCTTGTTTGAGCCCATACAAGAAATTTATCAATTGACAAACCATATGCTTCTTTTTAGGAACTTGAAACCCTTGTGGCTACGCCATGTAAACCTCCTCATTCACGTCTCCATTCAAGAAGGCACTTTTAGCATCCATTTGATACACCATCCATCCAAAATGGACAACAATGGAGAAAACCAACCGAAAGGTTACCATCTTTACAGTTGGGGAAAAAGTTTCCTCATAGTCTATCCCTTCCTCTTGTGCATATCCTTTGGCGACAAGATGAGCTTTGTATTTATCCAAAGAACCATATGATTTATACTTGACTTTAAAAATTCATTTACAATCAATGGATTTCTTTCTTGGAGGCAATGTTGAGAGCACCCAAGTCATGTTTTTCATCAATGCATCATATTTCACTTTCATTGTAGCTTTCCATTCAGGTTTTTCTTTGGCTTCTTCAGATGTCCCAGGCTCAAATATATGCAAAACAACATAAATCATAGCAAAATTTACCTACTCACTACCTTGCACAATTTTTTGCCTTGATTGCGTAGACCAACCTTCTATTTCCTTGGGCAATTCATCTTCCTACACATTATACATCACGTTATAATACCACTTTGGTCTCTTATGTTGCCCTTCTTGATCTTCGTATGAAGGATGAGAATCCCTCTCTTCTTCGCTAGACCTCCCCTTGGAATTTGACTCCTCTCATGATTCCAGCTCTGAGTCCTATTTGATTTCAACACAAAAACTTGTTCATGTATCAATGATACTTTCCCATACATTACTATCCATAGATTTACCATTATCAAAGAAGAATGTTATTTTCTGATCTACAACAACATCTCTATTAATCACAATTTTGTTTATAGAGACATCTGGTAGTTGGTATGCTTTAAATTGTTTTGTATAGACAACAAACATATATACCTTGCTTTTTGCATCTAAGTTATTTCTCTTTACCTTAGGAATCTGTGCAAAAGCAATACCACCGAAAACACAAAAATCACTTATAGAAGGTTTTCTGCTTGACCATGATTCCTTGGGAGTGATATTCTACAAAGTCTTACAAGGACTTATGTTAAGAATGTAGACTGTAGTATCTATTGCTTCTGCCCAGTATTGATATGGTACATTTCGACTGTGCACCATGCACCTTGCCATCTCCATAACTGTCATATTCCTCCTTTCCACGATTCCATTTTGTTGTGGAGTGTATGGAGTGGTATACTACTTGTGTACACCTTGTCTTTTACATAATTCTTTGAACTAAATTGAAACAAACTCACCTCCATTATTAGATCTCAAAGTTTTGACTTGTTTACTTGTTTGTTTCTCTACCAAAGTTTTCCATGCTACAAACTTTTAAAAACGATAGGATTTCTTATTTAGAAAGTAAACCCACATTTTTCTTGAAGAGTTATCAACCAATGGTAATAAATACTTAGCTCCAGTCACTATAGGTGTCTTCATTAGACCATGTAGATCAATATGTACTTAAGTTGGAATCTCCTTTGGCTCACCATGCTTTATCAGTATCAAATGAATGTCGATGTTGTTTCCCATTTGACAATCTGTACATACATTCTGACATTCCTGAATGGATGGAAAATCATCCACCATATTAGTCTTACTAAGTACAAATAAACACTGATAATTTACATGTCCACATCTTTCATGCTAGAGTATATTGGTATTCTCTAATGTGGTTAATGCATGTGTCTTTGTTGTCTTTAGATCAACAAGTTTACACAACCCTTTCTCACCAGTACCAACAACAATCACCTTGTTATCATGAATTGTAGAAACCATTCATATGTTTCCTTGAAAATTTACACAAAAAATTGGATTCTTAGTTATCTCACTAATATACAGAAGATTTATGTTCATGTTATGAACATTCTTGAAAGTACAACTTAAAGTATTGTTCAATATGACAAACACATCCCCACATCCTCTAATATAGTAAGTTCAATCATCACCCACAAAAATAGATTCACTATGACTTTTATCTTCAATGAAATTTACATACTAGTCCTTGTGACATGTGTAATGGCTAAATGCTTCTAAGTCGAAATACCAAGTTCTAGACTTGGCTGATTGATTTTGTGATGCCACAAATGCAAAATCACCTACTACTTCTTCTTCATCTCCTTAAGCAACAGTTGCATATCTTGATTTCTTTTGACCACTTCACAGGTGTTGGATTATCAAATCTCAATAGTAGAGATTAAACCCAAGAATGAGGCCCAATTAAACTCATTCCTGTTTGGTATGGAATAATCATTTGGGTCAATGGTCCAACAATCGTTGGATGGGCTTTAAAAGTTTTTTTTTGTCTCTTTTTATGTTATCCAATTTTATAAGATAATTGCAAAGGTAAACTAATATAATGGGTTTCAAAGGAATCTATCCTGTAGGGTAACCTATGAGAACAATCAACAAATATGAAACACAACTTTTGATCCTTGTGGACATAATTCTCATAAGAACTAATTACTACATAATCATTCAAAATTAACATAAAGTTGAAAGAAATGAAAATAAAATACCAAGAATTAATTCAAAATACATTTCATTAAAGGATAATCAATAAATCATTTACTGAGAAAACTAGCAATTCATTCAATCCTGAAAGATAACTTAACAATAACTAAAATTCTTATTGGATAACTAAGACATTTAATGAGTAGTAGAAGAATCCATGAAAAGAAATAAAGGTAAAAAAAACCTTGGTAAATCCAAACGTTTTGACTCTAAAAGGAATTTCAAAATTAGCTTCAAAATAATTCTCTACTACAATCCTCCAAAAATTCTCCTTAAGCCAAAAATCCCCTTCTTTGAGGTTGATCCTCTTATTTATAATTTCACTTTACAACTTAAAAATAGAATAAATAAAAAAGATCAAAATCTTGCATATCATCTAAAAAAAATCTTGTATGTCATTAAGATGTCAATGGACTGGGAGTTTGCATGCTCAACATCGTACTGGACCCATTGTTTGAACAACTCCTCTCACAATCGAAGGTATGGGAAGGTGTGTTGATCTATGGGAAAACTCAATATTTCTCCTTCTATCTAAATCGATGAGTGTATCTTTCTATTTAAGGAAAAAGTGATTCCATCTTGGTAGCCATCTTGACTTCTTCGACCAGATACTTCTTCATGTGGCCATGACTTACTGAAGTGATGGTTCTGATGCTTGCTTCCCGTTTTCTACGAGTATTTCATCCATTGATGAAATTCTTCTAGTTCACTGAAACTAGGCAAGCCATTCTCAACCATGACTTTATTTATGGACTCCCATAATTTCAAGCAAGTTTCCCATTCATCATTTACCTTGGTCTTGAGCTGGTGTGATCAATTTTCCCCAGTACTGTACTACTCCTTTTATTCTAGCCACTAATTCCTCTGCCAAAATCTTGATATCATGATCCTCTTTGCCACAACATTTTTGAATTTCCTTGACATATTCAATTTAATCGTGCATTCTTCCTTGCTTTGCATTGCATCTCAAAACTTCTTTATAAACTATAAATAGATGTAATGTTACTTCTTGGAGTTATGTGATCTTGGCTAGAAAATTTATTTTTACCTGCTCATGTTCCTTATCAATGTCCATAATTTCTTCCACAAAAGGGGTAAGAACATCTTGATATTCTCTGTAATAATTCACTTGATTTCTAAGGAATTCAAGATATTTTTTCATGTCCTCGACTTTGTGTTCATTTTCCCTAGTTTTGTCACTAGTAGCTTGAGATATAACTATTCTAACATGTTATAAATAATAGGTGTGCTCGTTTAACCATAGACAATATAGCAATATTGTCACCCAACCATAGGTCGAAGCCACCCCCGAGCACCTTAACTTTGACGAAGAATAATTTTGGAAGCAAACCCTAGGCCTCGTAGCCAATCAATGTAGCGTACCTCTCTCCAAAGCTAGCACACAAGGCAGAAAGTCCAAACCATAACCAATAGAAAATCCAAGCCTAAACCAAGAACACAGGTAGCAGTAGCTGCAACTGCAACTACTCTCCAGACTTGCGCACTTACTCAATTTCTGCAGTGCGTACTCTTACATTTCTGCAGTTGTGAGCTGTGTGTACCAAATGAGATCCAATGTACCGTATTTATATTGTTTCTCCTTAGATGTCTAGGCCGACTTCTCGTTCTGGAGGCTAAACACTCATTATTGAATATTTCCTTTAGTTGACTTGTCTTCTAGGGTTATGTCCAATGCTTTAGGGTTTATTCTCGCTTCTCAGAATATTCTATTCTTTTCAGGGTTACATGTGGATGTTAATACCTCCCGCAACTACCATAATATCAACACTCTCTCCTAGCTAGCGAGGTATTGAAGGCAATGGTCTTGAGCACAAACATAACATTCAACTGGTAGCATCATCGTAGCCATACAAACTATCTCATGATTATATCATGAGCACCATCATCACTATCAATATCATCTGCTAGCATCATCTCTCGAAGCCATACTCCATCTGAGTAATCAGGCATGATGCTGAATAAGTCACTCACTCTACAGAGTGATACAAGAACTATTCTTCTAATCCGGGCATACGTCCTAGAAGAATAACTATTCCAACAGATATTGGAAGTCACACCATGGGCTACAAGAACTATTCTTCTAATCCAGACATACGTCCTAGAAGAATAAATGCCCCAGACCATTTTCCGTCTGGAGAATGTCTGTCCATCAACACATTGACTATCCATCTAGCTAATAATCATTTTCAACACTACTGATAGTCTACATGGCAATCAAAACAATGTCATTCAATAGAACACAATTGTGTCTATCCATAGTAGTACACAACTACTATCCAATGGTACACAACCACACCAAGTATCACACAGATACTTAATCAACAACACATAGTCACAACCAGTGGAACACATCCACCAAAGTAGCATACATCCACTGTCCAGAGACATACAATCTCCATAACAATCATATCATTTGATATCAACCTGCATAAAACAATATCATGATATAAACTGAGTCAGCTGGGCCATTCTTCCACTCACATATGTGAGATTTGGAAGAGCATCTGACCTCAGAAAGTAAAACATCAGTCATGGGCTATCTGGACTATTCTTCTCAAGCATAGAAAAATAATTGTCCCTGATTTCCGAGCTTGGACCATTCACCTAACTGGGCCATTTCTCTGGCACTAAACATAGCGCAACCTGAATAAAATGAGTCTGCCCTAGGGAATGCATATCCCTGATTGTTGAACCTGGACCATTCACCTAACTGGGCCATTCCTTCGGCACTAAACATAGTGCAACCTGGAGAGAATGGGTCTGCCCTAGGGAATGATTGTCTGGACTATTTACTAAGGAAACGATTGTCCTGCACCAACCTTCAAAACAAACCATTCTTAGAAATTGCTCACAATTGTGAACTTCGAAAGAATGACTGCCCGACGAGGCAGACCATTCTACTTGACCACTACTCAGAGTGACTGCCAAGAAGAATGACTGTCCTAGATCATTCCCCACACTAGCCACAGGGGAATCGTTGTCTATGGTACATCAACAATCTATCAAACCATTTTCATTACGAAAATGACTGTCCGATCTGGACCATTTTCCAAACTGGAAAATTCCTATTTGTCAGAAATCTCAAACCACTTTCCGAACTAGAAAGGAACTGCTCATCCTGGACCATTTTTCGAACTGAAAAATCACTGTCCATAAATCAATAACACATCAGTGCTCCCTCCCAACCTGGGAGTAATCTCTTCCGTTTTCAATAAGGAAGTCGTCTCCATGAGCCCCTTCTTGCAATTTTTTTTTTTCATCTTGGAAAGAGGTTTTTCCAAAATATCTGTTATCTGCTTATTTGTGGAGATATATTGGAGAACCACTTCTCTTTTTTGGACTTCATCACGGAGAATTTAATGCTTGATCTCAATGTCCTTTGGTCTGTTATGGAACACCGATTTTCTCTTAAGGCTTCATGTAGCTCTGATCATTACAATATATATCATGGTCAAATTCAACACTTCTATTTCCTGCTAGCTCATGACATCGTGGCAAGGCTCAAACTGAAACATATCCAAGTAGCACTTCTTTTTCATCATGAGAGTTTGCCATGGATTAATAATCCATCATCCCATACTTATGAGTAACTATTTTGATACACTATCCCTGTCATAGAAAGTTTTCACCACGCTTCTGCTGTATATGAGATACTCTGCATCAAGTCATTTGAATCCATACAAGGTATTCTTATATCTGTATATATGGGTCTCTTTCTGGTACACCTCAAAAACTTGAGATTTCTTTACATAAGCTTCTTCCTCAAATGCTCTATTGGGAGAACAGTCTTTTACAACCAATTGATGTAAACTTCAATCCATGGATACTCCAGGAGATATAATAGCTTAGATAGAGGTATATCTGATTTACGGGAACAAGTTGTTATCATAGTCTTCTCCTCCTTCTAGAAGAACCTCTGGTTCTGAATCTCGCAATGCTTCCATTCATAACCATTTTTCACAATTTCTTACATATACTGTTCTTCATCATAACTTCCATTTCTTCTTCTTGATTGCTTCTAGTGGGTTCAAACCAAGCTAGTAGTCTTGTGTTTCTCGGTGTAATAACTGGTTGTTCTGGATTTTCTTTCTTTCTTGGAATCTTCATGTTCTTCCTCATGTTTATCTCTTGGGTCCATGGAGTCTTCTATAGATTCCATGCCCTGAAGATTCCAACTTCTTCCTTTTATCATAGGATCATGGATGTAGATGGACAACCAAGGATACTTTGAGGCTTCTTTTCGAAGAAGACTTCTTCTGAACACATGATGCTTATCATGGATGCTACTTTTAATGGGAACAAGGAAAAATAATTCATAATCCTTAATGGATCATATCATTTAGGATTAGCTCCCTACTAATCTTTGCTTCATACATGAATGTATGCTCTTCTTTTGGAATTATGTAATCAACTCCCTCCGTCTAAGAGAGTCCACACTTCTGTCTGCATCCTTATCGCCTTTTGCAAAGTGTCGCAAGTCTTTTTCTAATTTCCTCTTGATTGCTGACTTCTTTCTGTTTTGACTTATCGTGGGTCTCCTCAGGTTTTATTATGATTTCGACTTTATCTGGCAGTTATTACTTATATAATAGCTTCCACAAGAATTGTTACCAAAGATTGTCAACATACTTCATCTTTTTCATGTGTATTGATTGACTTGTAGTCATCATAATGACAATCCTTATCCTTTTATTCTTCCATAGGTATTGTTTTCCTTGAACATATTTTCTTCTAAGAAATAGATATACATGATATGTACAGGAACTATGTAAACATGATATATACAAGAGCTTTGAAGAATATTGTTGCCTTGACTTAGAAGAAGAAGTTTGTTTTATCCTGCTTGACTTTCTTTGAGGGTTCCCTTTCTTCGACAACTGTTGCTTCTTCTGTTTCCTTCCTTTTATTTAACTCAGGACAATGGTTCCTGTAGTGACCATATTTTTGATAGTTGAAGCATTGTATCTTTGACATATCCTTTTCTTGATTTGGTTTCTTCCTTGAGCCAAACTTCTTCTTATTCCTGAAATTCTTGAACCCTGTTGTGAAGGCTTGATCATCGTATTTGTTTTGGGGTTTCTCTTTTGCACTAATCCTTGATTCTTCTTGTGCACAACAAGTCCAAAGTTCTTCAAATGTGGGATACTCCTTCTTTGTGTTCATGCTTGTGGAAAATTCATCCCATGTCTTGGGAAGACCATTGAGTACTATATTTACCAGTTCCTTCTCTGAAATGATTTCTTCAATTTATTGTAGTTGATCTCTTAACTGAGAGATTCTCACAAGGTATGATGTTATGTTGTCATCATCATTCATTTTCATGTCACGAATCTCATTCTTCAGACTCATTACTTGTCCATTGTTTCTGACTGAGAAGAGGTTAGTTAGGGCATTGCACATCTTCTTAGATGAGTCAAGATGAGAGATGTAGGGTATCAAGTGGTCTTTTAGAGAGTCCACTATGATACTCATGGAATTGATGTCATTGTCCTTGAACTTCTCCATAACTGCAACGTT
>ML791456.1:105082-127487 GCA_009831015.1 Picea engelmannii
CCTAGGCTAGATAGCCAAACAAGGTGTAGCGCATCTTCCTCCAAGGATAGCGCACCAACAATAGCTGATCAGATAGTCCAAACCCAAGCCAAGTGATAGTCCAAACCAATACTGAAAACTAGTTGCAGCTGCAGCTGCACCTGCAACCCTCCTCCACATGTGCGCACCAAACTGGGAACTGCAATGCGCATCAACTGGAAACTACAATTATGAGATCTGTCAAAATGAGAGCTGGCGCCCTGTATTTATACTGGTCCTGCCGGATTTGTTGGGGCTGACTTCTCCTTCTGGATATGTGTCTGTTCAGTATATTATTATTATTTCTGGCCGACTTCTTCTCTTGGAGGCTAATAACCTAATATAAATTATATTCTTGAGCCAACAAGACTTCTAGGGTTATTAGCCAACTCATTAGGGTTTTCTCTTTCTTTCCAGAGTCTTCTATGTTAGAATATAGAGGATTGTGCTCGTTTAACCATTGACGATACCCTCGTCACCCAACCACAGGCCTTAAGCCACCCTCCGAGCACCTTGACCTTGACCGAGAAGAGAATTCTGGCTNCAATCAATAGCCAAGAGAGGCTAAATGCACCAAGCAAAAGAATAGAAACAAAACTGAACAGATGATCCCACCCAGAAGCTAGCGCACCACTTTCCCAGCTCTCCCAGAAACTTGCGCACCAAACTGTTGCTGCCTGCAACTGCCTGCGCATATATTGCTCTCGCTGCAACTGCTGAGATGTCAAATAATGAAACTGGTGCCCTGTATTTATAGTGGACTGGCCAGTCTAACTGGGCCGACTTCTGCTTCTGGGCATCAATAAATTCAATATAAATATATTTGTTCAGCCGACAACTTGTCTAGGGTTTCCTTCAATTCTTTGCTTCCTTCCGAAGGATTCTAGTCTCGTCATAGGTCATAATAGAGGTTCATACCTCCTGAAGCTACCATAATATTAACACTCCCTCCTAGCTAGGGAGGTATGGTCTTGAGCACAACAGACCATTCAACTGGTAGCACCACGAGCACTTGTCATTATTATCCGACTGGATAATCTCCTATGAGAACTGGTACAATATCAATTTATAGAACACACATGTGTCTATTCCAGTAGTACACAACTACTCAGACTTTGTGAAACACAATCACAAACTGTCCTTCATAACAAATAGCAGCCTACATATAAACAATGTTATGATAAAAACTGTATCATCTGGGCCAATCTTTCACTCACATATGTGAGATCTGAAAGAATGTCTGCCACCATAGTAGTCTTCATCTACATGGAAATAGGGTTATGATAAAACTGAATCATCTGGGCCAGTTTTTCACTCACGTCTGTGAGATCTGAAAGAATGTCTGCCCTCAGTATAGAGTATAAAAAATAATCATTTGGGCCAATCTTTCACTCACATCTGTGAGGTTTGAAAGAATGTCTGCCCTCAATATAGAATATCAATACTGGGCTATCTGCCCCATTCTTCTCAACCAAGGAAGAAGCATTGTTTCTGATTTCTGAACCTGGACCATTTCCCACCCTGGGCCATTCTTCCGACACTAAGCAAAGTGTAACCTGGAGAGAATGAGTCTTCCCTCGAGAAATGTATGGACCATTCCTTACCCTGGGCCATTCCTCCAACACTAAACAAAGTGTAACCTAGAGGGAATGAGTCTGCCCTAAGGAATGACTGTCCTGGACTATTCCCCACCCTGGGCCATTCCTCCGACACCAAACAAGGTGTAACCTGGAGCGAATGATTCTGCCCTCGAGGAATAACTATCCCTGATTGTTGAGCCTAGAGTACTCCCCACCCTGGGCCATTCCTCTTACACCAAACAAGGTGTAGCCTGGAGAGAATGAGTCTTCCCTCGAGGAGTAATTTTCTGGACCATTCCCCACCCTGGGCCATTCCTCCGACACTAAACAAGTGTAACCTGGAAAGAATGAGTCTGCCCTCGAGGAATGTCTGTCCTGCATCAACCTCCAAACGGACGATTCTTCGAAACTACTCACAACTGTGAACTTCGAAAGAATGACTGCCCGACGAGGCAGACCATTCTACTTGACCACTACTCAGAGTGACTGCCAAGAAGAATGACTGTCCTAGACCACTCCCCATAAATGGGAAGTCACTGTCTATGATACATCAACAATCAGTCTGCCTCCCATGTTAACTACAATGGGAAGCCACTGTCCGTCAGAAATCTCAATCCACTTTCCGAACAGGAAAGCATCTGTCCAATCTGGACTCTTACAAAAATAAATAATATTCCAATTCTCCCTCCTAACTAGAGAGTTATTTTAATCACAGAAATAAACATTTTTGTGTACCTTCTCTATCCTGGAGAGTCTTCCCTTTCAGCTAAGGGAGTTATTTCCACAATCCCCATCTTCTCTCGGAAATATGCAAACTTGATTCTGGAAAGAGGCTTTGTCAGGATATCTGTTGTCTGCTCATTAGTGGGGATATACTCGAGCTTTACCTCTCCTTCCTGGACTTTATCTCAGATAAAGTAGTATTTGATCTCAATGTGCTTTGACCTTTCATGAAATACTAGATGCTCGGATAATCTTATACAACTCTGATTATCACAATATATTGTGGTCGATTATGGAGTCTGATCAAATAAATCGGATATTAACTTCCTTAGCCATACTGCTTCTATGCATGCTTCACACACTTCCATATACTCTGCTTCTGCTGTACTAAGTGCGACAGACTTCTGCTTCCTACTGCTCCAAGATATCATAGCGGAGCCCAAGATGAAACACATACTTGAAGTACTCTTTCTGTCTTCTGCACTTCCTGCCCGATCAGAGTCTGTGAATCCATGAAGTTGGATATCACTGGATGCGGTATATCTTAAGCCATAGTTTATTGTTCCACAAATATATCTTAATACATGCTTTGCAGCTATCCAATGCTCTTGTCTCGGTTCTACATGGAACTGACTTAATGTATTTACAACAAAGCAAATATCTGGTCGAGTATTTACCAAATACATCAATGATCCAATTAGCTGTCGATATAGAGATGGATCTATTGGATAGGAATCTGGGACTTTCACTTTTCTTATATCTGCATTCATAGGAGTGTCCTTGGACTTACAGTCCATCATTCCAAACTTCTGAAGGATCTTTATTGCATATTTTCCTTGTCCAAGGAATACTTCACCACGCTTCTGCCATACTTCCAGTCCCAAGTAATAGTGCATGAGACCTAGATCTTTCGTATCAAATTCAGAGGCTAAATCTTTCTTGCACTGAATGATTAGAGATTCTTCACCTGTTATGAATAGATCATCAACATATAACAGTAGAATTACAGGTGCATTGTTCACAACTTTGTAGTAAAGGTTTAGATCTGCATGACTCTTTGAAAAACCAAGTCTGGTTAGATAACTGTCCATCCTGGCATACCAAGCCCTTGGAGCTTGCTTGAGTCCATATAGATATTTCTCCAGTCTGCAAACATGAGTGTCTCCGGAGTGTACCTCGAATCCTTGAGGTTGTTCAATATATACTTCTTCATCGATAGCTCCGTTGAGAAAAGTTGTCTTTACATCCATCTGGTGTAGATTCCATCCCATGGAAGCGACAAGAGATATGATAGTTATGATGGAAGTATACCTTGCCACCAGAGCAAAGGTTTCGTTATAGTCTTCTCCCTCCTTCTGGGAGAACCCTCTGGCCACGAATCTTGCCTTATATTTATCCATGCTTCCGTCTGCTGCATGTTTGATCTTGTATACCCATTTTGAAGTTACAACTTATTTCTCTTTAGGTCTGGGTACAATTTCCCATACTTCATTTCTCATAATGGACTAGTGTTCTTCCGCCATAGCTTCTTTCCATTGTTCATTTTTAACTGCTTCTTCAAATGTACTAGGTTCTTCATCTAGAAGCTTTGTCATGTATGCTGCATAACTTGAGAATCTTTTCGGTCTTTTAGTCTTCTTGGATGTTCCTTCTGGAACCTTGATTCTTTCTGCGTCTTGTAAGGTGGCTTCAAGCCAAGATGGTCATTTCTTGTTCTTTGGTATATTGTCTAGATCAACGTTCTCACATATCTCCATAGGATGATCAAGTTGATCCTTTTCGTTAGTTTCACCTTCTGTGTTTTCTTCATTTAGTTCTTCAATTTCTTCTTCTTCTATAGTTTCTTCAATAGATTTTATGAAGGCCATTCTTTCATTGAATGTTACATATCTGCTTACTTCTATCTTGTGTTGATCTAGAATATATATTCTGTAGGCTTTGGATGAATCACTATATCCCACAAATATCCCCTTCTTTCCTGAGGGTTCTAGTTTATTTCTTTTATCTTTGGGAATATGAGAATAAACTTGACATCCAAATATTCTTAAGTTTTCTATGTTAGGTGTCTTACCCGAGAATGCTTCTTCTGGTGTCATGTCCTTCAATATGTGATGAGGGCTTCTATTCTGCATGTATATGGCCGTCATTGCTGCTTCTCCCCATAGAAACATGGATAGATCTTGATCGTTCAATAGGGATTTTACTGTTTCTTCGATGGACCTGTTCTTTCTTTCTGCTACACCGTTTTGTTGAGGATTATGAGGAATAGTTAGCTCCCTCCTAATACCTGCTGATTTGCAGAATGCAACGAACTCCTTCGAGGTGTATTCTCCTCCATTATCTGTTCTTAATGTCTTGATCTTCTTGTTCGTAAGGTTCTCTATTTCTGCCTTGAATTCTTGGAACTTGTTGAATACTTCATCTTTTGACTTCAGTAGGTACAACCACGTCTTCCTTGAGTAGTCATCTATGAATGTTAAGTAGTAGAGAGCTACTCCTAAATATTTGACTGGCATTGGACCACAAACATCTGAGTGTATTAGATCTAGGGTTTCCTTAGATCTATTGTTTCTGCTTGGGAAAGGTTTCTTAATGTTCTTCCCAAGGGCACATCCCTTGCAAATTCCTTCGTGTGTAGACTTCAATTCTGGTATCCCTTCAACCATCTCCCTTAGGAAAGGTAATGCTTGATAATTGATATGAGCATACCTTCTATGCCAAAGCTCATTAAGGTTGACTTCATCATGTACTAGGGCTTCTTCATTTCGTTCTAGTAGTCTATATAGATTCCCTTCACGTCTTCCAATAACCCTAGCATCTTCTATGCTGGAATCTTTATGCCATGATAACACCTTTTCATCTATGAAGGATATTATGTTTCCTTTGTCTTCTAAACATGATATTGATACAAGATTCTTTTCTAAACCAGATACATATAAAACATTGCTTAAGTGAACATGATTACCTGATTCCAGTTTGATGGAGGCTTGTCCAAATCCTTCGACGGGGTAGGTGCTTTTGTCTCCAAGCTCCACTTTGTACGATTTCTTTCTCTCATTTAGATATGAGAGTCTAGCTTGATCTCCCGTCATGTGCTTGGAGGCTCCATTGTCGATTATCCACATATTGTCTTCAATTGTCCCGGTAAGTGCTGAGTAATGTAAGAGACTGATTGTTTCGCACATGTCTTCGGTTGACTGATAACTAGTCATGCCTTGATCCAAAACTTCAACTGCATCTTTTCTCTCTTCTGAGAAAGTCAATAGGTGCGCTAAGTTAGGGCGCATCTGGATATATTCTCCTTGAGCAAGATGCTCCATCACAAGGTGTCGAATCTGAGAATTAGGGTTTCTGCAACTGCTACTGCTAGTAACCCTAGCTGCAGTTCTTTGGAATCTTCTCCTGCTAGTAACCCTAGCGGTTATGTTTCCTTCCAGCATTTTAGGCTGGCTGAAGGGGTGTGGGCCCATAAACTGTTAGAATATAGAGGATTGTTCTCATTTAACCATTGACAATACCCTCGTCACCCAACCACAAGCCTTAAGACACCCTCCGAGCACCTTGACCTTGACCGAGAAGAGAATTCTGGCTGCAATCAATAGCCAAGAGAGGCTAAATGCACCAAGCAAAATAATAGAAACAAAATTGAACAAATGATCCCACCCAGAAGCTAACGCACCACTTTCCCATCTCTCCCAGAAACTTGCGCACCAAACTGTTGTTGCCTGCAACTGCCTGCGCATATATTGCTCTTACTACAACTGCTGAGATGTCAAATAATGAAACTGGTGCCCTGTATTTATAGTGGACTGGCCAGTCTAACTGGGGCCGACTTGGCCAGTCTAACTGGGCCAACTTCTGCTTCTGGGCATCAATAAATTCAATATAAATATATTTTTTCAGCCGACAACTTGTCTAGGGTTTCCTTCAATTCTTTGCTTCCTTCCAGAGGATTCTAGTCTCGTCATAGGTCATAATAGAGGTTCATACCTCTCGAAGCTACCATAATATTAACATTCTATTCCCGACAGGTTCACACGTGGAGGTAAATACCTCCCACAGCTACCATAATATTAACAAAGGGATCAAATCTAAGAGGTATGATGACAAGATCCTAGTGAATCAAGAAAGATTCATTTAACTACTAGAATCAAACGCTGATGGGACATTGTCGCCACCAAAAATCCGCGTGTTTTGATGGTATTCTGTTTTCTTTGGGGGATGCCCGAAAGCTTAGTTTAATGTTTTAACGAGTTTAAAAAAACATATTTTTCCCTTTTGAAATATAACAAACTGCTCAAAAAATGTGTCAATGCAAACATCAATTGTAGTGCCCCCACTACTGAACTTAACATAAAAAAATTGATACCACTAAATAAAAATGCATGTGGTGATGCTAAAAATTCCTATGCATCTAACAACAATTTTAAAACATGAATGCAACTAAATTAACAATCACACAACAACATATAACCGCTTAAAACATAGAGTGTAGATACAACAAATAAAACTCACAATTAAAAACAATGAAACAAAGATAAAAACACTTTTCTTTTATCAATAATTGTGCAATCAGTTGCAGAGGAAATATGTTCCACCCAACCATAGATTTTCTACTCCAAATATCAGCAACAAATCACCCTTGAGTTGGGGCTACAAATTCACAAGAAAAGACATCTCTCTACTATCCACTCATAGCCCAATATTACCCACAACAAATTGATTTTTCCTACAGATATCTCAATGCTCCAACTCTCTTCCCCTCAACCTGCACAACCTAAGGAATGAGACCCCCCTTCATTACACAAATTCTCTCATACATTCCCACCTCCCTTCAGGGCTCTAAAACAGGTTGGCTAGGAATCTCTCTTGTTGGGGACTCCAGGGACTTACAACTGCAACATGAAAAGATCACTTTTTGTTGGGGCAATCTCTTACACAAATTTTCACTCTATAGGCCTAAAAAATTCCTCCTTCATGAATTTACAACTCCAACAAGATGCCACACATGCCCATTGTGGTTGCGTTCAAGTTCCCACACTCAACTCTCTCTTGTCCCAAAAGATAATTGTAACACTACCCACAACAACCATTCAAATTTCCATTTTACCCATGCATGTTGACTCTCACATTCCCCAATGTTGATTGTACTCATCCCTCATTCTCTCATTAACTATGTGAAGTAACTTTTCACACCAACCCTCTTACACGTCTTTAATGATTGGGGCTTTGATACACTCAAAAGGAAAATAGAAGGTTCATACAAAATAATAATAATAGAAAGTGGGTTGGGATTAATAGCGATGAATACTTTTCCTTTGGACCCCTTGGACCCCCTCTCGTGGAAACTTACCCCCCATTACTCCGTCCATGTTCGTCTGTAGCCAACGATACATTTATTTTATTGTTAGAATATACAATATTTACATATTAAATAGTTGGGCCTATAGTCATACATCGTATTTACATTATATATCGCTAAACTGGGTATTAAAAATGGGGATGTTTGTAGCACCCCTCTACAGGATGCTAAGCAATTAATCATTCATTAAATACATACACAATAATGGTTGTTTTAGAATAATTTCATTGATTTTCATTTACACAATTCTTGTACATTACATAAAATAAGATATTTATAACAAAATACCATTGAAGAATACCTCCTCCTCAGTTTGTTGAAGCTCGTCATTTGCAATGTAGTCCTGGGTGCTTCCAAGCATTATTTTCTCAATTCTTTTCCCACTTGCCTAGAGTGAAACAATAGAATCCTCCTAACCAACTAGGATCCTAGTCGACTTCCTAGCTCCAAAAACACTTTTGGTTTCTTGGCCCTCCATGACCGTGATTCCAAGAACAACAAGCACATATGCTCTTAAGAAGACTATCACAAGAAATATATCTTCTAAGAATTATCCCATCTCTCAACATGCGCTGACCTCTCTCTCCTCCCCTTCCTCGCCACTTCTTCTCCCTATTTATCAAATTTCCATATACCCTTCCCCAAATCTCCTCAACCACCTTCATTATTAGCCATCAACCTCTCTTATCTATATTTTTGGGAAAAAATTTAAAATAAAACTAAAATATAAATGGTTTGCATTAAACAACAATAAATAAAATGCAAAGTCTTTCTTCTCATGCTAGCTAATAAATGAAATTTGACAATTTTCCCAAAATGTACATGACAACCCACCATGCTCATTTAATTCATCATACCAACCATCAATCAAAGTCAAAGAATGTATTTAATGCTTCTTGATATTTTGTATGCAATATAATTTACATAGTCAATAAATATTCAATTAAATAGTTAATAATCTATTTTAATAATTAGTACATTAATTAATTGTACTAGTGTACATGTGTAGGGTATGTGTGCGTAGCTAGCGAACACAAATCTCATGCATGTACCAATGATAAACAACCACTGCCTCTAATGCGTAGTTCATATATGATCACACTAAGACATGTAGGACAATAGATCAAGTAATGCATCATTTAATAATCTTAACGAACAAAATTACACCAATTCATCAATAACTCATTATCACACTTAAAATATCAATATGAAATCAAAAGAGGGTTTTAAACATGGTAGGAACCAAGTGAGTAAACAATAGTGACATCTCTAATCCCCAATAAATATTCTCAACTAACATCGAAGCATCCTTCCTTCCTAACCTACTTCCATCTTTCATCCTATCCTTTCCTCTGCTAGACTATACTGGAGCGTCAACTATATTGACCTAACTCCAGATAGAACCCATAAGCGGAAGTGTCATACATCTCGACCAAGCTTCCCTACCAGAAAACTATCAGTCGCCATCACACGTCTAGGGGAGCGTGACTTCACACAACCCTCCCACAACTCTAGGTTTCAAAGGATAAACAATGGGCAACACCTCCACCCCTCCTCATAGAACTAGGGTCAACACCCTATATCAAGCCATACCGTGCAACTATTGTTCTTAAACTCATGTCATAAAACAACCACTCTGGGCAAGATGTGTGTCATGTCAAAACCACACTTACCACAGATCATAGCAATATTTCGAAACATAAATTAATTAACAAGTACAACTTGTATCATATGTTATCTTTTTTATGTCTATGACATCCAAGTTACCTCAACACTATAGTCATTTGGCTATCACATAGCTCATCAACCTGTAGGTTAGTTCACCAATAACTGATATCCATGCATATACATCACAATTCCATATAAGAATCCATATCTATATTGACATTAATTAAGAAAAGTGTGTTTATTTGTATCATGCCTTACATCTGTTATACATTCACAACATAACCTGAACTAGTACCCATATATGCAAATTCCACATTTAAATTCGCATGTTTGAACAATTCTCATAACTATCATCCTTATGAACATATAACAAATAAATATCACTATGCAACACACAAATAGGTCCAAATATACACATATCAAATGTATATATTAGTCTAACCAAGTCCAATTAGTTACTACGAAATGAATTACTAAGATGAGTAAAATAAAAGTTCTAAATATCTAAGCTCAAAATATGGGGCGTTACACTAAGGAATGAAATACTAAGATGAGTAAAATAAAATTTCTAACTATGTAAGGTCAAAATATGGGGTGTTACAACGTTACACCGATTGGCTAGAACCTATAGTCGCGTGTTTGACGGATTTCGAAAACTGTATTGCAACCTATCGACGTTCTCCAAAAAACATACCTATCTCTTTATTGACGATCTCCTAAAATGTTCTATTAGTGATCTATAGAAACATGACTCTTTCATAGGTTCCAAAAAACTTATATCGACGCTTTATTGAAAACCTCTCGACCCCACCTTTCGACACTTTCCCAAAAACATATTTCCATTGACGTGTTGAGAAAACCACTTTTCGATGCTTGCCAAAAAGCTTGTTTTGACGTGTTAAAGGAAAGTTACCTTTTCGGTGTTTGGGAAAAAAATCGTATCAACGTGTTAAAGGAAAGTTACATTTTCCCATCAGTGCTTTGACAAAAACGTGTTTCAGTGGGTTCTAAAAAGTGCAATTGGTGAGTTCACAAAAAATGTTTTTTTGTCTTTTTGACGCTTTGGAGAAAACCTACCCAGATGTCTATCGACAATTTCATGAATACTTCTTGTTACTCTTTTGACACTTGGGGAAAACGTTTGATCGAACCCTTTGGTGCTCGTGAAAAACATCTTTCTATCAGTGCTCTACCAAAAAGTGTTTTCGAGGATTTCTAAAAAAGTGTTTTCAACCCATTTTCAACGGTCTTCAAAAAGATCCCTTTCGTTGGAGTTTTTCTAAAAACATGTATCCACTAGCATTCTCCAAAATGCTCTCTTTTGCATCAATGACCTACAAAATAGTCTATCCATAAATTTATAGTTTTCAATACTTCTTCAATAACATCCAAATTTTGGTTTTATTTATTTTTTCTTTTTGGTTTTAGAAATATTTTTGGTTTTTCTTTAAATAAAAACAATTGCTAACCTATATGAGATGCAAGAAAATCAACAAACTTTAAACATACAAAATCTTATTGCATGAATCAAAGAAAAAGTGCTACCCAAAAATTTAGAATTTTAGTGTGTGTAGTATACTCTACAAATGACGATTCACTAGATGAAACTAGCATCTTTGACTACATCTTCGATCAAAACCAACCAATTTTAACTAATACAGATTTGGAAGAATAGTAGAAAATAAAGAACCACCCATAGATCCTTTTATATGCAATTTAGAAATCATTCTTATCCTTGACATGGGGATCTGATGTTGATTAGATATAATAAATAAGTCATTTTGATCATTGATACATATTTTGAGTAAGAAATCTAGTAGAATCTAACTTCTAATATCAAGGTATTATCTCTTTGGTAATCTCTAGGTAACCCAACCATCATTTTGGTGTCGCTCCACTATCAGCGAGCATCCATAGCCTTGGTAGAGGTATTTATATTTCTTCATTAATAAACATGTTCTACAAAGTTCTTTCTCCTGATCCTCTTTATATATATATATATATATATTCTTCAGAATAATGATTTATTCAAGGAGGAACATGTGAACAATAATTGAATTTATGAGGTATTGTGACCCATGCACACATAAGTGGATCAAATCCCACCCCCATGTCCTTCAAATTTCTATGGGCAACAGGTGCGGGGGGAGTCATCCTTGACTCTAATGGACAAAAACTAATGGAATTCTCACGGGGATTAGGGAAATCCACTAACAACAATGCAAAGGCATTGATAGTATATATGGGCATGTGCCTCATCACTGACAACAGTCCAATCATGTTGGTGGTAATAGGGGATTATGATTTGATAATTACGAGACTTCGAAGGAACATTAAAAATTCCCATCTCACCCTTGCCACAATATTCTTACACATCAGAGAACTTGAGAAAAGATTTGAAATGGTTAACTATTACCATGTTCTCGGATCACAAAACTCTTCAATAGACTCATTAGCCAAGGAAGCAAATAAATTGGAGCACAGTCTTTTAAAATTCAGTAACGAGATTAAATATGAGTTCAACCCCTAAGACAGAAAGGAGTGGCACTATGCACACAAGTTTGTTGAATTTGTTTTTGCATCAAACAAAGAGCTCAATCACAAACAATCAACAAGGCTCTACTACTTCCTATCATCCAGTGCATCACACAATTCATAAGATTCCCGGGACCCACGAAAGACCTGGACTCCACGTCAAGACATGTTTATACCCACCAGTTGGCACGTTCCAACTATGGAAACATGACATTCTCTCGCACAAGCATGCTCACTCCCCTCGCATCAAGGATTCTTCTTCAAACCTGTGCTCATCATTGTCACAATGCAAACAATCATTCCTCTAGGGATGCCATGTATGAATCATCGGTCTTGTACAAGCACTGGTTATGGACTCTGAAGAAACTACATCAACAATAGTCATTTACCATCCTTGTTCGATATTATTTCAAACCACGGTGTCATCCTTCCGTTCATGAGAATTGAAATCAATGGAGTTAATAAACGATACGAGAGGTGTCGACAACAAAATACAGGGAATGCGAGGAAGATGACAATTTAGTATCAATATTTGGAGCTCAAGCAAGTTATTGGAGTGTAGAAAGAAAATATACAGTTTTATAAATCCTCAAAACATGTGGAGGCACAATAGAGATACATATGAGTGCAACAACTGTGCCATCAACACATTGTAGGACTAAGTGAGAATGAAACAATGAGAAATTGTGGAATTAAGGTCCATGAATTCCCAACTTCAACAACAACTTCAAGTTTAGGAAGTTCGATGAAATGAGGAGTTGGCAGTAGTCTTGTGAGAAGTTAATAGAAATATTGGGCATATCTGGTCCATTCGTCGACAACATGAACATTTCCCTCCGCATCCACAAAGGTAGAAGGAACCAACTATTTCAGAGGAATCCCGGGCGTCGAATCCATTCCTTCTACCCTCTTCTGAGAGGCCACATTTAAAACAAATCATAGTTGGATAGGAGGAGGTGCAACAGGCTCATCTAGATGTAGAATACGTAGGAAGAGATGAGGTGGAAACGTCTTTACACTTTCACTAGCAGTTAATGATTAGTAAATCTCTCTTTTTTCTATTTTACTTTGTATCCATATACACCTAAAAAGTATGTATCAAATTGTATGGGAATTTTGGACATTTTCAAAGAGGTAGGAGGGAAGAACAATATTTACTTTTTGATGTTAGAGCTAGACCCTCTGGAAATTTTGTACTTTTGAATGTTGTGGTTTGCACAACCCTTTTCTAATAAAAATATTAATCGTTTCTGTTAAAAAAAAAAATTGAATTCTGAGGGTGATACATGTTTGACGAAGAGATGAATTAGACCCCTAGGCTTTAAAACTTACCCATTCTAGAAGAAGCAAGACATTCCTCAATTACCCATCATTATTTAGATCATGATTTCTAGAGTATATGACCTTTTCAATCTTTCATATTTGATCATAGTCATTTTTTCCACTAAAAAAGCATTCCATTTTTTCAAAATCACATATAAAAGAAACTATAAGCACTTTTTGAATCCTATTCATGCTCAATGCTAACTTACTTTACTTTTGATACTTAACACAAATAGTGTGTTTAATTGAGAGCTAGGATGCCCTGTTCCATAGACCATAGGCTGAAAACTCAACATTTCCCAAAATTCTTTAAGAAAAAACAAACCAAAAATCAATCATGAAACAACAAACAAACCATGCAAATCAAGAATCAAAAGACGATAGTAAAATCATGAACATCAAATATGAAAAATTAAAAATGGAACCTATGCAACAATCAAAACAATAACACTATAATACAAAACGACTTGTGAGAATAGCTAGGTGAAAAATATCTTAAGGGTTTGACCATTAATAGGGAGAGAATCCAGTTCCCCCCAGACTTTGTAAACGATATGTGTCAACCCCTATTTTCTCAGCAATATCATAAGGACCAAGCCACAAGTTTTGGAACTTTGAATGTTTACCTTTTGATTCATTAACTTTATCCCATTTCAAGACCAAATCACCTACATCAAAATATTTATTTCCAGCTTTATATTTATCAAACCAACATTTCACCACTTCTTGATGTGCCACAAAATTTAGTTTGGCCCTCTCTCTTTGTTCTTCCAACATCAACAAAGTGTCTATTCTTTTATGGAGCACAAAATCAAGTTGATCCTTTGATGCTTGTGATAAATAAATGGATAGTAGATAGATGTTTGTTGGTAGTATTACTTATTGTCCATAAACTAGATAATATGGGGAAGTGCCCAATGCTTTTTTTGGAGTAACTCTATTTGCGCAAAGGGCATTAGAGAATGCATTATGCCAGTTCTTGTGATTTTTTGAAACAACCTTTTTTATAATCCAGATTAAATTCTTATTAGTTGATTCAACTACCCCATTTCCCTGAGGATAGTAGTTAGTTGAATATCTCAAGATGACACATAAATCTAATGCAAACTTAGACAAAAAAGTTGAATAGAAATAAACAACATTGTCAAAAAAAATCACAGAAGGTACCCCAAATATTGTAATCAATTTTTTGTTCTAAAAATTGAATGACTACTTTTTTTATTGATTTGGGCTAAAGGAATTGCCTGAGACCAGCAAGAAAAATAACCAGTTGTTGTTAAAATGGATATGTGTTGCTTTGATGAATGGGGATTTATTTCTCCAATTGTTTCTATGCCCCATTGCTCGAACGGTCTATTGATAGTAATTGGTTGTAAGGTATTGAATCTTTCTTCTCTCTTCTCGTGCGTACTTGAAAAATTTGACATTTTTTGACATAAGCATGTGCATCTTAGAAGAGAGTAGGCCAATAATATCCAACACTCAAAAATTTGTGAGTTCTAGTTTCCCCAACAAAATTTCCTCCAACAAGACCATCATGAAGGTCTATCAAAACCTTCTTAGCATTTTATTTTTCTAAACATCACAACAACACTCCATCATAATTTATTCGAAACATAACAATTTTGATCAATCTACACTGAGCATATTTTAACCTTACCGCCCTTCTTTCTCTTGAAGTCATGTGATAAGGACATAATTCGTGATATAAGAAATAAATCAAATTAGAATACTAAGAATCGTGAGGTAGTGGGGTAAAATTTGTATCATTGGAACAAACAAAGAACTCATTTTCCCATCATTCTTCTTCTTCTTCAAGTACACCATCTTGGGATTTTTCTACCAATTTACACAACCCTTGGCCTTTCACAATATGGGTATATTTTATCTCGAGATCAAATTCTTGTATAGAAGTCATCCAATTTCCTCTACGCTCACCAAACTCTTGTTGGGTATACAAGGATCACACAATAGGGTGATGTACAATCACCTTAGTGTGATTTTTGAGGATAATAATATGACCCAAAATGTTTGTTTAACAACTTTGTATACTACAAAATATTTCTTATTTATGAAAGGGTAGTTCAACTCTATGCCCTGGATATTTTTACTTGTAACGTCCCCGACCGTCAACCCACTGGTCGGGCAAAGCTACTACATGGAACACACTTATACTTATATATATCAGATGCATATTAAATCAAAATAAGACATTTAACATGGATTTACTGTTGTTTTATAGACTTGAACAACATTAGCAACAATTCAAACTTGCAACAGAATTCATGATAACATTTCAAGACACAAACATGGATCACATATAAATTAAGTAAAAAATTAACACTTATATTTTAAACTGGCATAACTCCACCAACCACGTGCAGACCTTCCACGAACCTCCTAGCCTTAGACCACACTGTTCATCATGCTCAGCAGTGGGTCACCCCTGAGCTGGGACTAAGCTCCACCCAAGGCAAGGGAATCCTAGACTAGGCTAAGGTTACAAGGAAAAATGCACAAAGCAACCAGAAGGATTATCTCCAGGAGCCTTCTTACGCCCACTACTCACAGACTCTCATTCCCCACATGCCTGCTCCACCCGGGAGTATACACCTTCACAAGAATAGTCCATCGGTGCTCCACTTCCCTCTATGGGTCTCGACAACAGGCCAAATTAGGAACTCTCAGAGCTTTGTAGCTGGTGCTGGAATCTCTCTCGGAGGAATCACTTCCCAGCAAAATTTCTCACCTGGAAAGAGCTGCTCACAGACCTAACAACCTGCCTCTTCAACTACAGGCCTACCAACCCATTTCTTCATCCCCTTTTGGCTCAATTCTCGCATGGTGAGGATAACCACAACACAATCCCACTCAAGAAAACAGAAAGCAGCAACCCACAGACAGTTTAGGTACGGATTCAGCTCTGTAATGGCAGATAGACTGGGTTCATGAATTCATAGGTCAACTATCCCCTCCCGATCAGTTCTCTCAATGGTGTATAGGTATGCCAAGGACAGACACAGACCAAAAAATGGGATTAGACGGAGGATGTTTCGGTTTTCAGGAAGACATATCGGTTTTCTAGTTTTTAGAGCTGCGTGAGGGTATCCGAAATCAGATGCAAAGGATGACAGAATGAGGATCGAATCCCCTCCATGACTGACTTCTGCATCTTTTAACTGCATGTGCCTGGGCCGACACATGTCGCCCATGAAGCTGCATGTGCTCAATCAACATGCGTTCCTCTCCAGGAACTTAGGAATACACTCAAAATTGTCCACCTTAGCTTTTTAGAAATAATAATAATAAATTATTATTCCTTTTTAGAGTTAAGCCCCCTAGCTTAGCCCCTAGGCCCAACACTTAGCCTTTCTTTCCACCTTTCAGTGCCCATTCCCTTACCCACTCTGTGGAATCTTAGTCCCCCATCACTCTTTCTTCGTGGTCGGTCTGCACGCAGCGATGTTCATATTTTTATTAATGTTGTGCATAATTACATATACAAAAACATGCTCCCAGCCTTAACACTTAGGCTCTCTAGCCTAATAAACTCATAAGCCTTACCAACTTATCAATACTCGGCTCACCAGCCTACAAAACATGATTTACAATTCATAAACATGATTACAACAAGGCTCATCCTTGGGGATATTACAATCCCCTCCCCTTATTTTTTCACTGTCCTCAGTGCAAATTTCACACAGTATCAACAAGATTTCCAAAATCTTTAAAAATATGCGGTATTTTGCCCGCATAGCATCCTCATGCTCCCATGTCGTGTCCTCGGGACCGTACGAGGTCCACTGGAGTTGTTTGCTTTTCCGGTCCAATATGCACACATGATGCACTTGCAGGACACCTTCTTGTTCCACCTGAATCACATTCCAATCAATTACATGATTAGCATTGGATATATATTTCTTAAGCAATGAAACATGAAACACATTATGTATAGTCATGGATGCAGGTAATGCAATCATATATGCAATTGGCCCAATCCCTTCTAGGATTTCAAATGGCCCACAAAATCTGGCTACCAACTTGGCGTAGTTTCCTAGCTTCAAGGAACTTTTGTTATCTTTTACTTTCAGAAAAACATGATCAGACACTTTAAATTCTCTATGGGTTCTATTCTTATCATCATAATTCTTCTACTTTCCTTGGGTAGCTTTCAAATTCTGCTTAATTTTTAGCATTTGACCTTCCATTTCGTTGAGAAACTCTGGCCCAACTACTGCTCTATCAGCTGGATTATCCCATCTTACTGGCGTATTTCACTTTCTGCCATAAAGTGATTCAAATGGGCTCATCTTCAATTATTCTTGATACCCATTGTTGTAGGCGAATTCTACCAAGTGTAGGTAGTCTTCCCATTTCGATGGTTTGTCCATCACATACATTCTCAGTATGTCTTCTATCACTCGATTCACCCGCTCTATTTTCCCATCCGAATCAGAATGGTAGGATGTACTGAAATTCAGATTCGTTTTGAATCCGTTAAATAACCCCTTTAAAAAATTTGAGGTAAATTTGAGGTCTCTGTCAGACACAATTGTCTTAGGAATACTATGCAATCGTGCTACTTCCCTGAAAAAAATGTCACCAACATTTGTTGCCTTGTGAGTAGTATTTAGTGGAATAAAATGGGAAGCTTTTGTAAGCTTGTCCACCACTACCATGATGGAATCATGTTGCTTGCCTTTTCTAGGCAATCCGGTGATGAAATCCATCGTTACTACTTCACATTTCCACTCAGGAATGGGTAAATGTTGCAACAACCCTGCTGGGTGTCTGTGCTTAGCTTTAACATTTTGGCATTCCATACATCTGGCGATGTATTATGCAATCTCTTTCTTTATACATGGCCATAAATAATGGCTCTTGACTGTTTCCATAGTTTTCTGATATCCAGGGTGCCCTGCATAAGGGACATTATGCATTTCATGCAAAATCATACGTTTCAAGTCCTGGACATTAGGTACATAAAATATGTTTTTGTACATAAGTGTTCCATCAGTTTCCAGTTTATAATTTTCCACTTTCTGTGGCCTCTCACCTTGCTGTAGCTTTTCTACTAGCCCCCTGTACTACAAATCTGCATTTGCAGCTTCCAAAATTCTACCCTTTATATCAGTTTGGTACATGCTAATGGTTGTAGCATGAAATTCGTGTTCTCTTCTGCTGAGTGCATCAACCACTCTATTCTCTTTCCCTTTGATATGATTGATATCAAAATCATATTCACAGAGAAACTCCAGCCACCTACTCTGCCTAGCATTCAAGGTTGGCTGATCAAACAAATACTTCAGACTGTTATGGTCTATTCTCAATTCAAACCTCCTTCCCATGAGGTAATGTCTCCATTTCCTCAGAGCGTGAATGATGGCTGCCAACTCCAAATCATGAGTTGCATAGTTCCTTTCACGCTCTTTCAACTTTCTGGATTCATAACAAATTATGAATCCATTCTGATTGAAGACTCCTCCCAGTCCTTCTTTTCATGCATCGGTGCATGCCACAAAATCTTCATTTGGGTCTGCAATCCTCAGGATTGGAGCACTGGTTAACAATTGCTTCAATTGTTGGAAGCTTCTCTCACAATCCTCTGTCCACATAAACTTCTTCTCCTTCCTTTGCAAAGAAGTGATAGGGTGAGCTATTCTCGAGAATCCTATGATAAGCCTTCTGTAATAACCGGATAGACCCATAAAGGATCCGACTTCTGTCACGTTCTTTGGCACTGACCATTCTATGATGGCCTCAATCTTCTCAGGATCTACAACTATCCCATCCTTCGAGATAATATGCCCCAAGTAATGGATCTGTTCTTGATAAAATGAGCATTTTCTCAACTTGGCATATAGTTGGTGCTCTCTTAGCACTTGTAGCACCATCCTCAGGTGTTTTTCATGCTCTTCCTTTGACTTGGAATACACCAGAATGTCATCCAGGAAGACTATGAAAAACTTGTCTAGATAGTCCCTGAATACACCATTCATCAAGCACATAAAAACAACAGGTGCGTTCGACAACCCAAACGACACCACTGTGAACTTGTAATGACCATACCTTGTTCTAAAGGCGGTCTTGATGATGTCTTCATCCTTTATTCTTATCTGGTGATATCCCGATCTGAGATCTATATTCAAAAATATCTTTGCATCCTTCAACTGATTGAAGAGGTCATCAATCCTCGACAGAGGATACTTGTTCTTAACAGTTAATTTGTTTAACTGTCTGAAATCAATACACAACCTCAATGTTTCGTCCTTCTTCTTCATGAATAGGACTGGGGCACCCCAAGGTGACACACTTGGGTGTATGTACCCCTTCTTCAGAAGCTCTTCAAGCTACAATTGCAACTCTTTTAGCTATGGCGCACTCATTCTATAAGGAGCTTTCGACACTGGAGCTGCTCCATGAATTAAGTTTAGAGAGAAGTCAATATCTCTCTTTGGAGGTAGTCCAGGTACCTCCTGAAATACATATTCAAAATCTTTTAGTACCACATGGTCTCCAATCTTTGATACCTCATCCTTAGATGATTCCTCCATATGTGCTACAAATAATTGACAACCTTTCATGTAGCACTTCTTCAGTTGCATTGCCGAGATTTCTCTAACAACAATCGCTCTAGGAATTCCTTGGACTGTTCTCTGACTTTATTCCTCATCCAGGCAAGTGAATGTCTTATTACGACAGTCCAAGATGGCATGGTGCTGGTCCAACCAGTCCATACCAATTAGATAGTCATAAGAAGCTAAAGGTAGAATGTTCAATTCTGACTTTGAGCTCAGTCCATTCATGTCCATAGGACAAGACTTAACCAACTTAGTGACTTTCCTCTTGGTTCCTGTAGCCAATTGCACTAACCAAGACTTTTCATGTTTGCTTCTCAACAATTGCAAACTTTCCACCACTCTAGGATCTATATAACTATGGCTAGCCCCTGAATCAATTAAAATAATAAATGGTTGGTTGTTAATCATACCTTCCACTTCAATCATGTGCGACTGATATTCCACATGCTTGTTTTCTAGGACCACATAGATCCTTGGCATTCTACTGCCCATGTCCTCCATTGTTTCTGCCTGCTGTACATTATGGACAACTCTCACTTTGCCATTTTTTTGGGGACAATCTCTGTACTTATGGTTTCCCTGATAACCATGACATTGAATGGGCGTCTGTCTTGGCCTTTGTTCACCCACTTCATCCTTTCTAGGCTCTCTAAAAGATGGTTGTCCCATAGGACTATTTTTGAAAAAGGGAGGCTTATTTCCCTTCTGCCTCAGCTCTTTCTTAAACTTCCTCTGGTCATCCCAAGCCTTCTGAAAGGTAGGCTTTTCTCTCTGTTGCTCATATAAGCATTTATCCATCCTTATCGTTTCTTCCATGGTCTTAGGGTCATCATAATGAATCTTGTCACCAATAGAAGGTGGCAATCCACTTAGATACCTTTGAATCTTTACAGTCTCTTCCTTGATGAACAAGACATACTTTAGCAATTCCAGAAATCTTCATTCATATTCATCAATGGTCATGTTGCCCAGCTTGAGTTCAAAGAAATCTTTCATCTTTCTGTCATAATATCTCTTAGTCAAATACTTCTTCTCAAAATACCTCTTGAATTCCTTCCACGTGATATCTTTCTCTCTAATGTGATGCACTTACACAAGTTGATCCCACCACATGGATGCTTTTCCTTTCAGTTGAAACATCGCAATTCTTCCTTCCGCATGAGAGGAATAATTATGCAGATGGAAGTACTTCCTCATGCCTAGAAGCCATGTCTCATCATCTTCCTCCTTTTGGTGTTCTCCATCAAACGTGGGAGGCTTAATCTTATTCATTTCCCCTTTCAGTTCATCCACTCCAGACCTCCTATGCTTCCTGGTAGGAGATGGGCTTGAAATACTGCATGCTTCCTTACTGGAATTCTTTGGGGAGTGACGACGATGTCTGCTAACACTCCTCGATCTTCTTTTCCTCTCAGGGGTCCTGCGACTCCCTGTTTTGCTTGAGTCACTCTCTTTTTCCAATTTATTTTCTGTTCTTTTTAGACTCTTCAACAACTTTAAGTTGAATTCACCTTGTTTATCCTAAGTTTTCCTAAGCTTTCTGCTATCTGTTCGGTGAGTTTGGGCATCTTTTTGCAATTTTTCAATGATTTTCATCATATGCCCTTCTTTATCTATATCTTCTCTATGGCCATTGGAGTTTGATCCTTCAACTCCCAAATGAACATCCATCCCTTTAGCTTCGTTCTCTGAACTGGAAGCATTTTGTGCTTTCCCCATTTCTTTGCCCTCTGTGGCAACTCTAAACGGTTCTATCCCTCGTTAAACTTCTGCAAACACAACATGCAAACAACCGAAATTTGCCAGGTCGTCTCTCCTTAACAAATTCCACACATTCAAAACCAATCCGATTTAAGAAAATGTTTCGATTTCATGAATTTTCTGACCTCTGCTCGGCTCTGTAACTTTCGGGTGATAGCCCCCTCTTTCTTAGTCCCTAACCCATGCGATCATGGGTCGTGAACAAACACTAAACTACTAGGTGCTACTCAGGCTTTCGGCATTCAGAGAGTTTCAAGGCACACACAACTATCTCCCGGGGTTCTGATTACCAAATTCGCGAAATCGGGTGGATCAATGGTCCACGTTTACTCATCCTCCTACGGCTGAAATCCACTGTGGTCTTTCTGTCATCAAAGTTTTCAGGACTTCAGGACTCGAAGTTTTGGGGTTTCATACCTCGAGATTTCCCACACTTGTTTCCTCCCAATCTTCCGACATCCGAAATTCTGATTTACTTTACCTTCCAGGCCCACATAGCACATTTATCTCCCACAACCACGGTGGCACATGGCACGCTCAGGAGGGTCCACGTCACTTGCGACGACGTCAACGAGACCTACCACATTCACCTTTCTTTTCGGGAGTTCGGGTTTCCGGAGTTTGTGCATCAACACATATCGCTTTTCCCCATAGCCAAAATTGCAAATTGCGACTCACTTTCTTTTTGATCCAACGATAAAGTTTTCTTCCTCCGATCTACGGTGTAGATCATATCGGTAATTTGTAGTTTCAGGTATAGGGAGTTCGTGCATCAGCACATCTTGCTTTTCCCGATAGCCGAATCCCAGAAAGGCTTCCAGGATAACTCTCCTGCACCTTCTCCAGATATGACG
>ML791456.1:142126-154267 GCA_009831015.1 Picea engelmannii
AACCCTGATTCATAATCTAATTCTAAAAATAATGGTAAAGGACAGATCATTGATGCAGACCCCACTACTATTGTCGCGTCCGCAACAATTCAACCAGAAGAACCAACAGATCCTGAAGAGGGGGAGCGCCTTTTTCATTCACAGATGTGGGTGAAGGGGACCCCACTGCATTTTATTGTTGATAGAGGAAGCCAGAAGAATCTCATCTCAGCAAAGGTCGTCAAACAATTGGGATTGTTGACAACACCACACCCGCAGCCATACAACATCGGGTGGCTTCGGCAAGGACGAGATCTCCATGTCAACCAACAGTGTCGATTGTCATATGGCATCCAACCCTTCAAGGATGAGGTATTATGTGATGTTGCCCCACTATATGTATGTAATGTTCTCTTGGGCTAACCATATATGTGGAGACGCCATGTTGTTTATGAGTCTCGACCCTGTAGTGTCATTGTTACTTTGGGGGGTCATCTCTACAAAATACCAGAGGTAGTTCCGACTACTGTTCCACCTAAAAAGTGTTGCAAGGTAGTATCTCATACTGCAAAATTCAGCTTCTTCACAATCTGTTCAAAAGGAGAACAAAAGGACACTGCAACCACTACAGCCTTGCCCCAAGCACCTTCTATCCAACAGAAGCAGGTTGACAAGGCTGTAGCAAAGTGAAAAGATTCCTTCTGCACATCGTCCTCTCATGTATCTCAACTTGTTGAGCAGCCTCAACCGCAATAGGTTCGTGACAGATTTCCACAAACTGAGCAGAGCGACGTCTCCAGCAAGACAAGCAGCTCACCAAGATGCAGATTCAACAAATGTTTTTCCCTCTCCCCCGGGAACTCAATGCAATGGAGACCATTGCTTCCTAAGGAGGGAGGCTTTATCTAGGTGGATATCGGTGGCCACCCACCTTTTCCAAATGGCTCAAAATGGATTTTTGGCAATTTTGGCAATTTACTATTTTTAGCAGGTTTTAACTTTTGGGGCCATTTTAAGGGCCCAAATGAAGGTTTTTCGAGATCTAAGTTCTCAATGATAGTTGAAGGCATAATTGAGCCCCCAAAATGAATCTCCTCGATGATACCTTTCCAACGAGCTATCACACGCCTAAAACGGAGATCGTATGCAAAATTTACGACCCCGAGAAGTTGATGTACTCACTTACCCAAACGGGGCCCACATGACTTTTGGCACTTCATCTCCCAGGGTTAGGTTTTTGGATGTCTAGGGTTTTTGGAATTCCTGCTTATTGTAAAAATTCCTTTAGAGCCTCATTGTAATAATCTTCTTGCGAATGCGAGTAGCCGTCACATCTCTTCTCAGAGATAAGCTGCCACCATTCTAGCAAGTCTTTCACTCTGTATTTTTGCAGTCTCTGTACATTTCTTTCATTAATAGAAATCGTGTATTATTGTATATCTGTGTTTATGATTGCATCTCCGATACATTTATGCTATATTATTGAATATTTGCGATATCTCTCTACATTTCTTTATTATATCTCCGATCTCATTTCGTGCCGAAAATAATCCGGATCAGGGCCACCCTCGAGTTGGGACTAAGCTCCACCCAAGGCAAGGGAATCCTAGACTAGGCTAAGGTTACAGGGAAAATTGCATAGAGAAACCAGAAGAATTCTCTTTAGGAGCCTTCTTACGTCCACTACTCACAGACTCTCATTCCTCACATGCCTGCTCCACCCGAGAGTATACACCTTCACAAGCACAGTCCATCAGTGCTTCACCTCCCTCTTTGGGTCTCGACAACAGGCTGGATCAGGAACTCTCAGAGCTCCGTAGCTGGTGCTGGACTCTCTCTGGGAGGAACCACTTCCCAACAGACTCTCTCACCTGGAAAGAGCCGCTCACAGACCTAAAAACCTGCATCTTCAACCACGAGCCTGACAACCCAGTTCTTCAGCCCCTTTCAACTCAATTGTCGCACGGTGAGGATAACCACAACACAATCCCACTCATGAAAACAAAAAGCAACAACCCACAAAAAGTTCAGGTACGTATTCAGATCTGCAATGGCAGATAGATTGGGTTCACAAATTCATAGGTCGACTTTCCCCTCCCGACCAGTTCTCTCAACAGTGTATAGGCATGTCAAGGACAGACGCAGACCAAAAAATGGGATCAGACGGAGGATGTTTCGGTTTTCAGGAAGACATCTCGGTTTTCTGGTTTTCAGAGTTGCATGAGGGTATCCGAAATCAGACGCAAAGGATGACAAAATGAGGAGCGAACCCCCTCCACACCTGAATTATGCAGCTTTTAACTGCATGTGCCTAGGCCGACACATGTTTCCCATGAAGCTGCATGCGCTCAATCAACATGCTTTCCTCACCAAGAACTTAGGAAAGCACTCAAAATTGTCCACCTTAGCTTTTTGGAAATAATAATAATAAATTATTATCCCTTTTTAGAGGTAAGCCCCCTAGCTTAGCCCCTAGGCCCAACACTTAGCTTTTCTTTCCACCTTTCAGCCCCCGTTCCTTTACCCACTCTGTGGAAGCTTAGTCCCCCATCATTCTTTCTTTGTGGTCAGTCTCATGCAACGATGTTCATATTTTTATTAATGTTGTGCATAATTACATATACAAAAACAGGCTCATGGCCTTAACACTTAGGCTCTCCAGCCTACAAAACATGATTTACAATTCATAAACATGATTACAACAGGGCTCGTCCTTGGGGATATTACAATACTCATGAAGGAGATAGCATCTTCATCGTTCTCATCATTTTTTTGTGTCAATACTGCAACAAGAGATTGATCAGAAATGAAAGTATATAGAAAGAATTCACGATTAAAATCAGGACTACGCAACACAAGAGCATTTGAAATAATAGTCTTAATTTTGTTGAATGTTTTTTTTTCTCTTTTTTATTCCATTTGAATTGTGATTCTTTTTGAATCAATTTTTGCAATGGCTTTATAGTCTTAACGAAACTGTGAATGAATTTCCTGACAAAATTAATCTTTCCAAAGAAAGTCTGCATTGATTTCTTGTTATGGGGAAAAGGAAATTGAGATATAAAATTTACACATTCAAGTTCGATTGTTATGCCTTCTTTTGATATGATACAACCTAAAAAATTTCCTTCAATAACCCAAAAAATGCTTTTTATTTGGATAAAGAGAAATTCCATATATTCTGCATCTTTTGAAGATCCAAGTAAGATGTGAAATATGATCAATGTTATTTCTTGAATAAATGTCATGTCATCCACATAAACTACCACACACATATTGATTAAACCTCTAAAAACAACATTCATTGCTATTTGAAAAGTAGTCCCAACATTAATTAAACTGAAAGACATTTGTTTATATGCAAAGGTACCTCATTTGGTATGAAATATAGTTTTGAGCTTATCCTCCTCCTATACTAAGACTTGATTATGACCAGAGAATCCGTCGAGGAGTGAGAAAATCTATGATCTTGAATTTGTCTATAGAATTTGTTCCATAGGTGGCACTAGATAATTATCCTTCTCTGAATCCTTGTTCAGGTTCTGAAAATCCACAGAGAGACATATTTCTCCATTTTTCTTTCTGACACGCACAAGGTTGACAGCCCATGTTGGTTGGAAAATGATCTTTGCATTTATAAGTTTCTTAAGTTCTTTTTGGATCAGAGGTTTGATGGAAGGATAGAACCTACAAAGCTTTTCTTGAAAAGTCTTAGCATTCTTTTTCATCAGTATGGTGTCCTGGATAATTCATGTATCATAGGTTTTTAGATCGTCATAAGTCTAGGTGAAAATTTCCTTATGAGTTTTGAACAATTTAACATAAGTTTTTATTTCTTGTTCAAAGTAGTCATTGCCAATATTTACATATTTTGGATTTTCACTAGTACCTAGATTAAAAATTTCATCGCTCAAAGTGGAACTACTTTTTTTAGCATTTGGTGATTTTTAAACTTGTTTCGTAGATCAAAAAGTTTGTCTAGGTTGGTGATTCCTTTAGGCATGGTGTGTAATTTGGTTTCACTTGTTTTTCCAAAATCTTGTTCTAAAGATGCCTAAAACTCTTCATCATTTATGGATAGATCTTTGAAATTTTCAGTGTTGGTAAGAAATTCCAAAATCAATTCATCTCCTTCAAAAAATTTCTAATTGGTAATATTGTTTGGGACCGAGGGTTTGCATAATAAATCGATAGCAAAGTTGGTTTCCTCAAAATATTCCAACGGAAATAACCTAGAAGTAGGAGTGGCTAAAGAATCAACCACACGATTTTTATACCTTGGCACTACAATGATGTTGAAATCTAGAAAATTTTCCATTAGCCTTTGTATATCTTGTTGATAATTTCTGAGGTGTGGTGAATTGCAGTGAATGGTATTCTTAATTTTTCTAACTATGATTTCATAATCACCACAGATTTAGATTTTTTCATTTTTTAAATTAGTGGCCTTTTTGAGACCTTGTACTAGTGCTTCGTATTTAACAATATTATTCATGCAATCAAATTCTAATCTATAGGACAAAAAACTATGTTTGCTCCCGGGGTTAATAAATAAACATATGGCTCTAGCTCCTTCTTGGGATTTTGAGCCATCAAAGTATAGAGTCCAGATATCAGGGGTATACTTAATTTCTGGCATTTTTTGTCTATTTATATCATGTTTTCAAAATTTGCTATATTATTAAAATTCACACTATTTACAATTTTGGTGCCCATTGTCACTTCAAGAGATAGGTCATCTTGTAAAACTAACTTTAACATTTGTGTTTCTAGAATTCCAGATGATTAGAGAAAATTTGGTTAAAAAATGTGCCTCCGAACCCTAATACCAATTCAATGTCATACGATATTAGCCAATCAAAATACTTTAAAATTCAAAAGAGGTGCATGTCGAAAACAAATTTTTATTATATAATTTGAATATTTATGGTATTTTTTAATTATATAATTTGTCTACCCTAAGCATGACCATTTCCAAAATTGTCTTGGATATCGAGAGTGGAATTAATATGCTAACCAATTTTCCAATAATTATAATAAATGAGAGATAATGTATTGAGGTGATATTAATGCATTGACACTTTTCATTACTAACATTAAATTTTTTTATTTTTTTGTTTTTTAAATCACGGGTTTTGGATATGATTTTATTTTTATTTTTATTTTGGAGTGTTTTCAATTTCTTTCATAGTATATCTCTATGCACAAAAATTCGTAGGCAATCCTATAATATTCATTATGAAAGTGGTATAATATTTAAATTTTAAGTTCAATATTGTGTGTATGATAATGGTGTAGTTTCTAGATTTTTGGTTTTTAAATTGTGTAGTGTAGAATGTATTTATGGATAATCATTGTGTACATGGTTTTCGAAACATCCAATGTTTCAAGTGGACACTCTGTCCATCATCAGGAACAACCAAAAAGCTCATATGTAGGAAAAGAGTGTCGGGGTTTTGAATTTAAAGAATTGGATAGGAAGGTGACCGTTGAGAAAGAATTAAGTAAATAATTAAATAATAAATTTATGTTGGCCATTGAGATTAAATAAAGAATAGGATGGCCTTTCATGGCCTTTGAGATTAATAAAAGGTGAAATATTAATTAGTGGTGAAAAAATCAAGAGACTAAGTTAAGTATTATAAAGGTGGAGATGAATTAAAAATAATATTAATGATATAGATAAGGAGGTAATGGTGAACTTGGATTAGTGAGGAAATTAATTTGTAGTTTAGTACATAAAGATATATATTATTATAGTATAATAAATGAATATTGACTATAATGAAGTTAATGTAATAATGAATATGATATTGAAGGCATAGATTAATAATTGAGGCAAGAATATAATATTGGTAAGCTAATACTATACTATAATATATTAATATAATATAATATAATAAAGGCAACAAAAAAGAAATAAAATGAAAGAAATATATAAAGAATAAATTGTATAAACTTAGAGTAATTGAAGAGGGAAGAGAAGGTTTTCAGGTGATGGAAGAATCCAAAAGAATGTTAGACGAGCTTGGATTAGTCATACTAAGGAAGGAAATATTGTGTAGATTAGTACATAAAGATATGAAAATAATATTATGCATTATTATAATATAATAATGTGAATTAATCAATAATGATTTTACTGAAGTTAATGTAATAATGAATGCGATGTTGATGACTTAGATTAATAATTGAGGCAAGAAGATAATGTTGGTAAGATAATACTATACTAAAATATAAAAAAGGATAGTGAAATTGAAATAAAATGAAAATAAAATAAAATAAATACCGATAGGTACTTTAAAGCTAGTTCCCACCACCATCCTGCCCAAATATATGTTATCCTTAAAACCTTGCTTACACATGCCCTCCACATTTGTGCTCCCCAATTCCTCGCACAAGAAAAAACCCACTTAACCAAATCCCTATTGTCCAATGGTTACTCTATCTCTCGAATCAACCAGGCTTTTCGTTCTGCCAACAAACCTATAACAAATTCACCCTTATCCCCCCTCCCCTCCTCATGCTCTCATCTCCATGCTCTACATCCTTGGGACCATTGATCTCATCTCAAAACTCCTCGCTAAAAAGAATATCCAAACTGTGTTCAAACCATACAAAACCCTTAAACAACTTTTTATAACTACTAAAGACAAATCTGACCCGATGTTGGGCCCAAGAGTTTACGAAATCCATTGCTCCTGTGGAAAATCTTACATAGGTCAAACTAGCATATCTTTCAAATCTTGTCCCACAGAACATATAGTTGATAAAACCCACAACCGAACCTCCAAATCAATTAACGTTGAACCTTCCTTCAATTCTAAACATCTCATTTGCTTAGACCAAACTAAAATTCTAGCCTCAACCCGTTTCTACTCCACTCGACTTATTCGGGAAGCTCTTGAAATAGAAAAATATCCTAATAACTTTAATCGCGAATATGGCTACAAACTTATCCAATCTTGGAAACCCACCATTCACCACCTTGATCATTAGACCACCTTTATAAAGTTTCCTTTCCTATACCTCTATCCCCCCCCTTTCCCCCTTTTATTCTTCATAAATCTTGTTTCCTAGCATTCTCTGGGATCCTTCCGTATTTATCTTCTCATCATGTGAAAACTTTATCTTCTCTCTTCAGTTGATCTAGGTTTATATAATTTATTATTTTTTCATTTTATTTCAATTTCATTGCCCCTGAATGGGCCTAATGGTTAAGAATGTGTGCTTCCTCCTAATAGGTCACAAGTTCAAATCCAAAAGGGGGTAGGGTATGTATACCTCCGTAGACTTTACCAGTCAAATCGTTGGGCGGAGGGGTCTCATACACCAATTTGGTGTCTGGCTTGGCCGTGTCCTTAAAAATAGATTATTATTATTAGTCTCTGATGTAGGCATAGAGGGACTATAGCGATCGATAAATCATTGAAATGGCATTAGCTTGTGCGTTGACCAGAAATATTTGCCTATTGTCTATTGTTGGAACAAGGGAAGTGAAAACATCGATTTTTATATAATAAAAAGTATCATGTTTGTCAAGATCTGATTGGACAAAGGATTGGAGGTCTTATTTCCGCTTTCGCTATTCCCAATATAAAATATGTTTGCATTTCCAAAGTATTTGGTAGTAAATGGTCATTTTTGAATCATAAATTTTGTTGTGTATTTGTCGAACGTGGATTAATGCTACCATTAATTGAAATGTTTGTTTTAGCATTTTATGCTAGGTAAATTTATGGAAATGTTTGATATGGTGGCATATACAAAGTATGGCTTTGCAATACATTCTCTGGTGTTTGAACTATTGTTACAAAAAATATATGAATTTATTTGGGATACGTCAGACACCTGCCACATTGAATTTTGTTATTAAATGTTTACACTGCATTTCTGACAGACTTAAATGTTTACCTAACAGGCTTGGTAGTGTTGAATGGTTACTTAACATGCTTGTTACAAGACATTTTCTTCTGTTTTTAAAATTTGTATGCTCCAGGGGCATTGTTGGTTCACTGGTCCATGCTTGCTTTTTTCATGGCATTGATTTCTTATTTGCATGTTCTCGTTGTTCTTGCTTGACTGTTTGTGTTGTTCGAGTTTGCATGTTTGGGTTTCTGCAGTCGTGATTGGAAGAGCCTCGTTCCTGGGGGGGGTGGTTGTTTCTTGTTCCTTTCTTCGTTGTATGTTGTTTATTATTGCTTGATTCGACTTTGCAGGGTTTCGGTCCTGCGCCTGCACTTGGGCCTTTTGGTGCTTTTTGGTTGGGTTCTTATTTGGTTTTTTTTCTTGTTTGCCCAAGGTTTGCAATGTTGGGATGATGCATCTTCGGTTGGATCTCTGGTTACATTTTTTTTCACTTCGGTTTGCATAGAATATTATTAAGATAAAATAATAGACCAAAGAATTGTAGGCGATCTAGATTGCATCTGTTACGCGTTGAAATTGAGTTTGTCAGCCTGGAGATATATTTCATAGTTGCTGATGTGTTTTCCATGGATTATGTGTTACTATGGTTTCATAGTTATGAGAGTGTCTTTTGCTATGTGGGAGATATAGTTGTTTTTTACCTTTTACTTTCCTGTTGTAAACTGCATTTGACTCTAGTTTGTCGTGTTTCTGTGGTCATTCTGAACTATGACAGGTCGTGTTCGGTGTATACATTAGCTTTGTTGAATTAGTTTTCTTTAAAAGAAGGCCTCCTGGATAGAAGAAAATGCAATTTATGAAATTATAAGTTTCTTGGACAACATAGGTTAATGATCGAGGCTTCTGGGGCTGGCAAGCTGAAAATTGGGCTTATTACGATAAAATAACAGAGTAAAGAATTGCTAACGATGTCAATTTCATCTGTTATGCTTTGAAGTAGATTTTGTCAATCTCAAAATATATTTCATAGTTGTCGATGCTTTTTCCATGGATTCTATGTTACTATGGTTTCATAGTTATGAAATTGCCTTTTGTTGTGTGGGAGATATAGCTCTTCTCTCCCTTTTACTTTCTTGTTGTAAACTGCGTTTGACTCTACTTTCTCGCGCTTTTGTGGTCATTCCAAGTGACTGCAATTCAGTTGCATCCTATGACAGGTCATCTGTGGTCTATCCATTAGCTTTCTCGAATTAGTTTTCTTTAAAAAAAAACCTCCTGGACAGAAGAGAATGCAATTTTGAAGTTATAGGTTTCCTGAATAGCATAGGTTAATGATCATGGGTTCTCAGGGTGGCGGGCTGAAAATTGGGCTTCTGTTCTTCCGTGCCCTACAAATATCATGGAGAGTTTCACAATCATTCCGATCGGCCGTCGTTCGGTTGCATAGTTAGCCAGTTTTATGGACGCGGCTTGGTGGATAGGTGGTATCGAACTATGGTGTATACATTAGCATTTCCGAATTAGTTTTCTTTAAAGGAAGGGCTCCTGGACATAAGACATTGAAATTTATCAAATTATAGGTTTCCCGGACAACATAAATTAAACATAGAAAATATGTAATTTTGTAAAGTAGATATATAAAGCATGCACGAAGCCCTCGTCCCATACTTAGCCAATTTTTGCATCGCGGGTTCTCAGGGTGGGCGGCTGAAAATTGAGAATCGGAGAGTTCCTCGATATACAAATTGACCATCGGACTTGCGGACTATTTGAATTTGAAGGCCGTCATGTCCAAAAAAATTAGCATTGTCGAAATAGTTTACTTTACGTACGTTGTTTTACATACCCTGGTGGACAAAAACACACACGAAAAAAATAGTAATCATTTTTTGGATCGCAGGTTCTTGAGATGGCGGGCTCTAACTTTGGCCACTGTTGTTATGTGTCCTACAAATAGCATAGATAGTTCCGCGATATACAAATAGACAATCGGACTTGTGGACTATTTGAATTTCAAGGGATCATGTGCAAAAAAAATAGCATTCTTGAATTACTCTTCTTTACGTACGTTCTACATACGCTCGTCGACAAAAACTGAAAAATAGTAGTAACGTCTGTTACATAGGTCTCCATCCCCGCTACATTCAGTACTTCCCAATACACAATAAATATGCTTTCAAAAGTTAGAATCGACCAGACAGGTTCAAAAAGATGGGCTTTAATAACTGGAAAGCTCGAGGACATTTCCCATTAAAATAAATAGACAGGCTAATATTCAACCCTTCCTTGTTTTTTATTTTGAACGGGCAGGGAAAGATGAAGACTTAAACACAACGTAGTTTCGCAGTTATTAGATACTCAATTCACATTCTCGCTATGGCTTCTGCCAATGAGTTGTCCATCATATATGGCCTTCCTTCTAGGTTGTTAGATGGTTTTTCCCCTTTACTCAAATAATAAAAATGTCATTGAATTTGAAGAACATTGAGTACTAAAGTGCCTTACCTATGAAAGCGCCTTTTTGCCAGCATTTTTAATTTGCGATTATTTTTTTTTTGCTTCTGCAGTTTTAGTTTTTCTTAAAAGCTTCAGCGTAGTTCACGAAGGTGTCGCCCATAGAGGGCTTGACGTCATGCCCCTCTTTAATATTGTGCATTTCAAAATGATGGGCTTTAATAACTGAAAATCCTGAGGACATTTCCCATTAATGAATAGACGGGCGAATATTATGGGATCTGGCAATTTCTTTTTACCTGCATTTTGAAGTTGCGAAAATAGTTTTTTTTTTTTTTTTGCAGTTCTAGTTTTCTCAAAAGCTTCAGCATAGTTCACGAACGTGTCGACCACAGAGGCCTTCATGTCATGTCCCTCTTTAATATTGTGCATTTTGAAATGATGGGCTTTAATAATTAGAAATCTCGAGGACATATGCCATTAAAATGAATAAACAACCAAATATTATGGGATCTGGTAATTTCTTTTTGCCTTAATTTTGATTTGGCGAAAATATATATATTTTTTTTTCTTGTGCAATTTTAGTTTTCTTAAAAGCTTCAGCATAGTTCACGAGCGTGTGACCTATAGAGGCCTTCACGTCATGTCCCTCTTTAATATTGTGCATATATTAGATGTCAGATTTGAGAATCTGCTCAGATATGGGAATTTTAATACGTGCTGCTAGTCACTATTCAGTGTACATATTCAAAAAGATTGGCATTAATAACTAAAAATATCGAGAACATTTGTCATTAAAAGGAATCAACACAAAATGTACGGAGGACCATCCAACCTTGCTTTTAAATACTTATTGCCATTTCTCTCTATGATCAAAGAGTTGTGGTTTAGTGTGCCTTCGTTCTAATGTTCCTGGTCATGGGCATGTAAGACAACTTAGAGATGCGATCAAGGGAAGATGAAAGAAGAGACTGGTTTTATGTGACATGAGCTTTGAGTAAAAAAAAGTCTATTATACAAGAGAAACTTAGAGGGGACGGAAAAAAAAAAGCAAGTATGTTTGGTGTTCTCCCTGTATTCAATGCTTTGGTTGGTTGAAAAGGCTGCCTGGAAATTTGTTTGTTGAACTTATTTGTTTTATTGCTGGGAATTGTAATGGATTTTTAGGTCACCTGCAAGATAGTTCTTCGTTTAAGTATATAGCTTCTTCCAACAACACATATTTGTCCACTTTATCGAATTGTAGAGATCACACAAGTATTTGTCTTCCTCAGAGGTTGGTAACAAAATCTGTATGGGTGGATAAAATGACATATTATCACTACAAGAATTTCTATTTCATAATTTGATGACCTGCATGTGGCTCCGGTAGCCGACTTGACAGAAATCCATGTTCTTTGTCAAAGTTTGTTCGGTTTCTTTTGGATGTAGTTGCAGAGTCCACATATTAGGCGTCACCTCTGAACATTCCAGACCTTTCTGTGGATCACCATACCTCGCCTGCTATGAGGAAAGATATATTCTAATGCATTCTGGTGCATTCTGCAGCATTTGATGCACTTGCCACAACTCAGCTACCCGAAGAATTTATGTACCTCAACAGATTTGCATTTTTCATATGGGATGGATGTTTCTTCCAATTTACTGTAATAAAGCAAAGAATTTCCACATACAAATCCTCAGGCAGGCTTCTCAACCAAATAGACGATCGAATACAGGGAGAATACCAGTCACTATATACTTGAATTTTTTTCCCCTGCCTTAACTGTTGTGACATAAAACGACTCCGTTCACTTTGAAATCAACTTGAATCGCATTTCTAAGTTCTCAGATGTGAAT
>ML791456.1:163296-183563 GCA_009831015.1 Picea engelmannii
GGCTGACGCGGGTGAGGAGAAGGATTCGGGAACTGCCCACAGCAGTGGCTCGGATGGCGGTTTGCATGGTTTTCTTCTCAGTGATGATCACCTGGCCTTGGTCTTTGAGCTACGCAGCCACTTGGCGGATGTGGAACTCAGGACGCTCCTCATGAGCCAGCGTTTAGACATCCTCCTTGGCGCGTTTTCCAGAGCTCCAGCTCAGCACAAGTGTCCACTGTGCGCGCAGGAGTTTTCTATTCCAGCGAGGCACGCTTGGCAGGCGAGTGAAGGTGACGGTGCAATGGGTGAATAGGTTTTACTGCTTCTTGGCTTTTGTTTTCTGCTTTGCTGTCTTATGCACTCTTGGACCATTAGCCCTTGTTCTGGTTTCCTGCGGGCAGGATAGGGGCTCTGAACTAAATGTTTTATTGTTATAACTGCTATTGGCCCCTTAGCTATACTGGTTTCCGGATACCGGCAGTATTTTTGGTGGTTTTTAGCCTTGACTATGTATTTTGCTTATGTTTTGTGATGATCTAATATAGAAGGTACTACCCTCTCTTTTTTATTAAAAAAAAAAAAGCAAGCTAATTCAGGAAAACGTTATTACTATTCTATTGTATAACAGACATTAAATTTTTTGTAAGTTTCTATAGTCCGCAACTTCACCTGTCATTTTGTATATCGCGGAACTGTTGGTGCTATTTGTAGGCCACGGAACATCAGAGACTCAATTTTGAACACGCCAATTTCCTAAAACATGTAATAGACATTATTAATTTTTGATCAATTACAAAGAAAATTGATTCAACAATACCCGTGATCCAAAAACTGGTGAAGTATGGAATGACCGCTCCCTGCATGCTCTATAAAACGTGTGCAACGAAAACTAATTCGACAATGTTATATCTTTCTGTCCAAGAAAAGCCTTAGTTTTAAAGCAAACTAAACTCTGCCTGTCATTTTGTATATCGCGGAACTGTCGGTGCTATTTGTAGGCCATGGAACATTAGAGGCCCGATTTTGAACCCGCCAGCCCGAGAACCCGCGATCCAAAAATTGGCTAAGTATGCAATGAGGGCTCCATGCATCCTCTATAAAATCTCTTCCCCATACTTTATAAAAGTACAAATTTTGTATGTATAAAACTAAATATCTACTTTATACAAGTACATATTTTGTATGTATAATTTTTTTATTTGTGATGAATTTCTATAGTCTGCAACTACACTAACATCAAAGGCCCAATTTCTGTATCGCATAATTGTCGTTGCTTTTTTTATATCGCCAGCCCGACAACCCGTGATCCATTACAAAAGTACATATTTCCTATGTATAAAAGTATTTCAATGTATTTCAACTTTCTAGCCACGTGTCTGTACTATGTCGCATTTACTCCCATCTCAACCTGGCAGGGACTCCGCTGCCATACAACCTTGTTATTATTATTATTATATTTTAATATAATATTAACTTGTCAACATTATCTTCTTACCTCAATTATTACTTTAAGTTTATACAATTTATTATTTATATTATTCTTTGATTTTATTTTTTTTCCATAACCTTTATTATATTATAGTATACTAATAACTTACCAATATTATATTCTTACCTCAATTAAGAATCTATGCCTTCACCATCATATTCATTATTACATTAACTTCATTATAGTCAATATTTCTTTATTATATTATAATAATATATATTATCTTTATGTATTAAACTACACATCAATTTCCTCCTTAGTATAACTAATCCAAGTTTGTCATTACTACCTTATCTCTGATATCATTAATATTGTTTTTAATTCGTCTCCACCTTTATAATAGTTTTCATTCTTAATGTCAAGTTTGTCATTACTACCTTATCTCTGATATCATTAATATTGTTTTTAATTCGTCTCCACCTTTATAATAGTTTTCATTTTTAATGTCTCTTGATTTTTTTCACCACTAATYAATATTTCACTTTTTATTAATCTCAAAGGTCATTCTATTCTTTATTTAATYTTAATAGTAAATTTGAATTTATTATTTAATTCTTTACGTAATTTTTTCTCAACAATTACCTTCTTATTTAATTTTTTAAATTCAAGACCTAGTCACTTTTCTATCCAAATCTTTAAATTCAAAACCTCGGAACTCGTTTYCTACATATGAGCTTTTTAGTTGTCCCTGATTATGGGTGGAGTTTCCACTCAAAATATATTCTACATTATGTCTAACTATGAAAAGTTGCACTCTTATGTTTAAATTATATCTTTATTACAAAAAACAAAAACAATAAATTTTTAATTTAAAAAATACTTAATAATTTCTTTTCCTTTTAAATTCAAAACTATGGAACACAAAAACCATGGGTCACTAATACCATCCGCCCAAAACCCACTTATTTACTTCAAATGGATTTGACTCTTATCATAATTCATTGTTATTGAATGAGAAATATGATACGAAACAATTCATTAGTTATTTTTTTAAATATATAATATTTATTTTACATTTTTTTTAATCCCATATAATTTTGAGTATGTGTAATTTTATATGTTATTTTTTAAGAATTTTTAATAGTTTTTTTTGGAACTTTACGTCTTGAAAAATTGGTCCTATAACTTTTAAGATGAAACTTGGTATTTAATTTTCTTTCCTTATTCTAAGGAAAAACATTATATTTAACTTTGTCTTCATAAATTGATATTTATATAAAATATATATTTAAGTTAGATTGATTAAAAGTAAAATAACTATGAGAAACTTAGATAAAAATGAAATATTAAAAAAAATATTGAAAAATTGTCTGCATTACATTATTTTATTAATTTCTTGATTTTATATTAGAAAGACATTTTTAAGTTGAAATTTCCTCTAATACGATAGAAATACTCTAAATCCAATGAATAATTTCCCATAATAAAATATTCACAAGAAGAAGGTTCATTGGTTGCTTGTAATTCCATTATTATGTGCTTCATGTAATTTTCGTGATCAATTCTAATTTTTTTCAGCTGTCCATCCATGATAACCATAAGTGAGACCAATGAGAAGAAGAATACCCTTGTAGATTTTGTGACCAATATCTACTTAGCAAAATTCCATATGCTTCCAGGATATCAACCACAACTATGTCAATGACTTGTTGAACTTTAGGATTCGAAGTTATTCAGATTAAGTCATCTTTCAATTCGCTGATTACTTTAATCTCATACCTGTCAAGATGAATGATGTGGGTCGAACATTTGGTCGTGGTAGCATTCAAATTTTTGCACACAAAATAAGGCATAACATTTGATGATGCTCCATAATCCACTAAGAAGTTATGTACATTTTGATTAAATATTTTGAAGGTCAATAAAAAGGTAGAGTCAATGATTTAGACATTTTTTCATTGAGTGTAGTATTTATTATTTCTTTATGAGTATTGCATCCATCTATTCTTCCTTCAAATTTAGAAGAAATAAAAGGTTGATTTTTCTCATCTCTTAAAGCATTCACAAGTATCTTGCGCTATTGGGAAATCTTAAAGAGATCCATGATTGAAATATTTGTTTTAATTCTTTTAAGATCTTCTATAACATTATACTCCATAGGTTTTCAATTAAGAGTTACATCTTTTGGTAAACCAGTAAACATTGGAGTGGGTCTATTGAATGGGTTAGGAGTCTAGGGCTTCTTTGAAATAGATGTATGAGGGACAACAACTTGTGGTTGGAGCAAAGGTCCTTTATTTCTGGTTTGAACTGCTAAAGCTTCTTTGAATGTTTCATCATCTTCGGTTAGATTGATGCTTGAAAATACATCCGAAAGAACCATTGATGTTTCATTAGGATCTTCACATAATTTTTCTTCCACATTTCCTTATATTCATTCATCACTTAGCAATTAAGCATATCCATCTATAAATCTATTAGCAACCAAGTTCATAAGGTTGATCCATTGGGGGCATGCTTTTTCAAAGTGACTTTCCTTACGGTAATTGAAATAATTATCTATAGCTAAATATTCCAAGTCAATGTTTAAATTTGTTGAGGGTGGTTCAATAGCTTTGGGAGGAAATGGTATTTTAAAGAATAGTTTATAAGGCCTTTGATTTGAGTTTCCCTCTCCCAAATTTCTGTTCATGTCAACTATTTTGTTAGACAAATTTTTAATCATCCTTTGTAAACTTTCCATATCCATAGAATATTTTTATTTACCTTCAATGAGGAGCTTGGTTTGAGGTCTTGTTAGGATTAGGTTTTTATTGGGTGGTGTTATCTTTCTTTCCCAATGTGTTTTTACCTTCGTTGCATCCTTTCATTTCAAACTTGATTTTCTTGGCTTCTTCAAAATTTAGGACTAAAGTGTTTTTTTACTTGCTATTTTGACAAACATTGAGATTGAAGCTGGTAAAGCATTATGATAGAATTTGATTTGTAATTCTAAGGCGGGGGCAGTTCCTTCCTGAAATTTGTTTAGAATTGTTGTAAATAGTTGACTAAATTCTTTCTCTTTTTCTTTGGGACCCATGACCATAACAAATAATTCTTACATTAATGCACCTATAGTGGTTTCTTTCCCCGAACGTATCTATGAAATCCTTTTGAAATTCATACCAACTAGTGATGAATCCAATGGGTATATTACAATACCACATAGAAGCTAAGTTTTCAAAGGTGTAAGGGGAAAGGCGACAAACTACATATTCCAATTATACATTCATTAATCTAAATGTTAGGCTGAATTTATTGATATGATCTTTGGGTAAGCTAGATGTTTCAAGATCAAACTTTGGAAGCAATCGCTTAGGATGCTTAGGCAAGTTACAAAGTTTTCTAGGTATAGCCAATGCATCTTTGGCCAACCAAGGTAGATTATAATTATAATTATTGACCATATTTCAGGTTCTAATTCTGAACCTTTTGATTATGAGTCTGAATACTCTTGATATTTAGAATGTATACTCTTTGGTAGAGTTGCAACTGTATTTTTAGGGATTGTGGGAATTTAACTAAAGGGTTGTTCAATTTCTTGTAAATCTGAATCCACGAAATCATCTACTATATGAACCAACGCATGTTTATAATTTAGGACTATGGTTTTGGTGGTGTTTCTTCGATGAGGAATGAGTGGAGTCACAAGCAATGCACCAATGTTTCTGGTGTAATCTCATGTAATACATCTAAAAGTGTTAACCTCTTCATTTGATACTGCATATGGGATTGACTCAATATTGTTTCCAGTATTAACCCTACCCTGAGGTATTGTGTTTTCAAAAGTTTGACCTTTAGGATTAGGAATTTATGAATATGTGATGTTTGTACGGATTTCCCTATAAGGCCCTCCTTCTAGTGTCAATTTTTTTGAGGGGGATGAATTTCAAAATCTCAGCAGTAGGAATTAAACCCAAGGATAAGGCCCAATTAGACTCATCCTTGTTTGGTATGGAGTAATCCTCCGAGTTAATGATCTGGACATTCGATGAGATTTAAAAGTTTTCTTGTTTGTTTTTATGTTTAACAATTTTATAAGATAACTAAAAAGGTAAACTAATTTAATGGGTTTCAAAGGAATCTGTCCTGCAGGGTAACCTATGTGAACAATAAAAATATATGAAAAACAACTTTTGATCCTCATGGAAGCAATTCCCATAAGAAATAATTATTGCATAATCATTCAAAAGTAACATAAAGTTGAAGAGATGAAAACAAAATACCAAGAATTCATTCAAAAGATATTTCATTAAAGGATAATCAATAAAGCATTTACCGAGAAAAGTAGCAATTCATTTAATCATGAATGATAACTTAACAATAACTGAAATTCTTACTGGATGACTGAGACATTTAATCAGTAGTAGAAGAATTCACAACAAGGAATAAAGGTACATAAAAATCTCGGTAAACCAAATGCTTTGAATATAAAAAGAGTTTTTGAATTATCTTCAAAATAGTTCTCTGCTACAATCCTCAAAAAATTCTCCTTGGAGCCAAAAAGGCCCTTTTCAGAGGTCGAACCTCTTATTTATAATTTCACTTTTCAACTTAAAAATAGAATAAAGTAAAAAACAAAAAAGTTCAAAATATTGCATGTCAAGAAGATGCTGACGGAATGGGACTTTGAATGACTGCATGCTCATCATTGTACTGGACCCATTGTTTGAAAAATTCCTTGCATAATCGAAGGTATGGGAAGACATGTTGATCTATAGGAAATCTCAAGATTTATCTTTCTGTCTTGAATCGCTAAGTGTATCTTTCTATTTTCGGAAAAACCAATTCTAGCTTGGAAATCATCTTGACTTATTCGACCATATACTTATTCGTGTGGCCACAACTTAGTGAAGTGATGGTTTTGATGTCTGCTTCCAATTTATTTGCAATTTTCTTGAATTCAGTGAGTATTTCATTTGTTAGTTGAAATTATTCTGGTTGGTTGAAAGTAGGAAAGCCATTCTCAACCATGACTTTATTTATGGACTCCCAGAATTTCGAGCAAGTTACCCATTCATCATTTACCCGGTCTTGTTCTAGTGTGGTCAATTTTCCATAGTACTGTATTGCTCCTTTTATTCTAGCCACTTCATCCTCTTCCAAAATCCCAATATCATGATCCTCTTCACCATGACCTTTCTGAATTTCTTCGATATATTCAATCYGATCCCGCATTCTTCCTTGATTTTCATTTCATATTAGAACTTATTTATATACTATAAATAAATACAATGTTTCTTCTTGGATTTATGTTATCTTGGCCATAAAAATTCTTTTTATCTGCTCATGTTCCTTATCAATKTCCAAAATTTCTTTTAGAAAAGGGGTAAGAACATCACAGGATCCTTTGTAATAATTCACTTGATTTATAAGGAACTCAAGTTCATTTTTCATTCCCTCGACTTCATGTTCATCCACCTTATCTTTCTTAATAGTAGCTTGAGATATAGCTACTTTAGCATATAAAAATTCACTCACATTTTCTCTTTTTGTATCTAGCATGAGTTCATCAGTAGTGCATATTACAGAACTGTCGACACTTATATTTCACTTCCTTTACATACTTTTACAATTGCCCGTCGACATCGATCATAGGCAATGTATTCTAAGTTAATGACTTCATCTACATGCTCGGAGATAGGTTGATCACCCCATGACATAATATTTTCCAAACTTCCTAGAGCGTGAAAGTGCTCCATCACTAGTTCCTTGCCTTTATCAATCACTTGAGCTTCCTTAGGATTTTTACCTTGATCTATTTCTCGAGTCTCCTATGATTCTTTCTCTTATAGTTCTTTATCTATACCTTGGTCAGTTTCCCGTGTCTCCTGGTCATATTTTCCTTGATCAATTTCATGTGTCTGTGTTGGTCCTTCATATTTTACTTGATCAACTTTTTGTTTCTTTGGTGATTCTTCACCTTTATCAACTAATTGTGACTTTGATGGTTCCTCACCTTTATCTTGGTTTATTGCCTAGGTATTTGATGATTCTTCATCCTGACCTGCTACTTTCTCTTCTGTCTTATCAGTATCATCCTCCTCTACCTCAGTGCTTTCTTTGGGTACATATTCCTCCTCTTCCTTTGTTAGTTCAATAATATTTGTATGAGTTCATGTAGATTGGAATCCTTGTTGCTGGTATAGGGATTGCTTGTTAACTATGTCTTTCTATAGTAGCTCATCTTGGATCTGTTTACCCTCTATTCCCTATCATTGTCATTTTTTCCTCAACAACATGACTTTATTCTTCTTCCTTCAGAGTTTTTTATTATTTTTCCTTTTCATGTCGCTCTTGCAACTCTCTCTTTCTTCTCTCAGCTTCAACAACTCTTATTTTGTTTTCTATTTCTTCTCGAGAAACATTCTCTTATCATTTATTCCGCAATTCTTCCTCCATTTTTCATTTAAGTTCCTGCTCTTGATGCAATCTGACATGTTCCTCTTGAATGGCATGTTGTTTTGTTTCTTCCCTCAACCTGAGTTCATCGTGTTTTCTTTCTTATTCAGCTACCTTTTTAGAAGCTACACCATGGTTTATCTCTATCATTTGTTTATCTAGTGATAAGGTTTTAATTTTTTTTATTTGAGGGTTACTCTTATTTCCAACACCTCATACCAACTTTGGGAATATTTAGTGAATGCTTCCTCCTCCCATCTTTCATCATTGTAAGGCCATCTATAAGACACTTGTTCAACATGTTGCAAAACTAGTCCTTTGGGATTGTGCCTCCTAAACCTATGAATCTAGAACCTATATTTCAATTGGTTGAGTGATTATTTCTTTGGTTGTCTTGTATCCTTAACGAAGTGGCGACCAATCTTGAAAACATAATGGATAAATATACTTTTCTTGTATTCCTTTGCGAGGGATGCATTGAACCCTTGAAGTATAGTTTGATATCATACTTCTCCCATAACCAATCTATCTGGGACATACTTGGGAAATAAGTGAGGTGCAACAATTACCCCATAAATATTTATGTATGTAAGGTCCTCATCTAGATACCAATTTCCAATGCATGAAATAAGCTCCTTAGCTTGATCAATCAATATTAGGATCTCTACATAAAATGATGAAATATAACCTAGCCAAGAAAGAATCACATATGAGAGAATATGATTTTTTGTACTTATTCTCCAAAAGAATATGAAAATAATGGACTGGAGCTTCTTAAATATGCCAACTTAGATTCATACCCAAGAATATGTTTCTATCACATATCACATCTAATAGATATGAATCCATATAGAAGGAAGGAACAACACTCGGTTCCTCAACTGCATGCTAGGCATTTTCAATTTTATAACTCATCCGACCGGACACGATGGATGCCCAATTGAAATATTTCCCTGTGATGGCCACCGCGTAGGTTAGTGGGATCCATGCATCGATAGAACGAAAACACTATTTTTCTCCATAGAGTCGACACAAGAAAACCATGAGATACATGTAAGGTTATCTTAATCATGTGATGTTGTACCATCCAAAAGTCCTATGGAAGAACTTTTTGTCTTCCTTCCACCAAAAATATATTATCTTCCTTAAATATTGTTGGTCATAGAATCTTTTTACAAAGGTAGTGTTGAGAAGTACCTATGGTTTTGGAAACTTCTAATATTTATCTACTTCTGGAGGTAAAAAACCCCTACGTAATTTCCCCTATCATCATTAACCATGCAATTTTGAGAGTTAGTGTGACTAATAATCCATTCGATTACTTCTACACATGAAAAAATGAGTGTTCTAGACACAACAACATGTAGACAAGATCTCCTAATATTCATGAAAACTTTGTCGTACAATTCCCTTACATTAGGATTGTTGTGAGGTGTGACCTATGGGTATTGTAATATCTCGGTTCTAACCCTTATGAACTATAATGTATTATGTAAATATGACTTAGGCTGGTGAGACGGTAAAGTTGAAAAGGGGCCAGAGTGCCTAGGAAATGTAATACGTCATATACTTTAATAAAATACATTGTTGGCTGCAAGACAAACAAGGACAAAAGAGATAGGGGGAAATGATTCCACGAGAGAGGGGGCTTGAGGGGCTAAGCCTTTTTATTATTATTTTATTTACCCATAATTGATTTTATGGAGAAAAGGGGTTACATGAGCTTCTTGGGGGAGGCCATGTGGTTCTTGATTTCCAAGTAATTTTATAAACCCATCTTTGGTTTGGGTGGGGGTTCACTAGTTCTTATTCTTTCATTGTTACACCTTTTCCACTCTTCATTTTTTGGATCCTCACTCTTGTTGCATTCGTATGATATTGGTATGAGCATGGATATGAATGGTTGTGTGAGGGTGGCTTGGGGTGAAGTTAGGGGATCGTTCTTCCCTTGGTTTGTTCTTCTTCCCCTTGCTCCCTTGTTCTTCTTCCTCTTCACTCACTACTGCTAGTTAGTGTGCTCTTGGGTTGAGCATGGAAATGAATGGCAGGAAGAGGAGAGTCATCGTTGAATGGATGTAATGATCCATTGATCATTCCAGGAGGGAATGGATTTCTGTGTGCATGAGCTTGATGGCAGTTCAGATGGAACTGTCCATAGCTTAGAGTCCTTGGAGTTTCCAGTAGGGAGATTTCCTGACCAGTAGCATTGGAGCCCTAGAGAGAAAGGGAACAACCTCAGGGACTGCATGGCAGAGAAAGGTGTTCATTTCTTGGGGTTGTGCAGGATGAGGGGGAAAGAGAGTTGGAAATTAGTATTTGTTGTGAGGTTGGGAAACCTGAGAGATACTTAGCCAACTGTTGTGTGTTTAGACTTGTCCTAGGACCCGTCCTTGTGAATTCATAGCCCTGTCTCAGGGGTGACCTGTTTTTGAGAGTAAATGAACAACAATGTCTATGGTTGGGAGGAACCTCCTTGGTATGCAGCCAGTTGGTGGATGTTTACTTGCAAAGATAAGTGCTCTTTGTGTTTTTTGTGTAATGTTTATTTCCGTTGTGTATTTAATTATCTTTGAGATATGTATTTTTAATGTGCATGTCCGCTGGTTATTTGTTGTGCATGGCACATTGTTTATATCTTTTATGTTGTGGCATGGATATTGTATTATGCATGTGATTTTCATGCCTCCAACATTCATGAACAATCCTTTGATTTCGAGATAAGATCAAAGAACTGAGTCTTGGGACTGCAGCGTGCCCCGCCTGCTGGTGGTTGGGTGTGTTGAAACCTGTTTAAGTGGCGTAGCCCGGCCTATGGGTGGTTGTGTATGTTACAGATTGGTCTCATAGATTCTGGTTGAAACACCAGGCCTGTATGGGCTGGATTTGTTGGTCAGAGTCTCGTGGTTGAGATTGATTTATGACCTTGAAGCCGTAAAGCTCAGGAGGAATGGCATTACAGAGTCCGTGCAGGAGCTAGAATGTCAGATATCCTTTGTAAGGGTTCGAAGTATCGTGATTGTCCCTTTCAAATTTTGGAGCGATAACCACTGTGGGATAAAGAGAGATCCGAGATCGTTGGATCAGAGGGCAGGTGAACAAGGGTCGTCCGATGAAGAAGAAGCAAAGGTTAAGTCACAACCATCAGATCTCATTGGAGAGAAATTGATGGTGGGGAGGCATTGCGGGGATCGAGAAGAAAATTAACGTTTCTACAAGTTGTGAGCCCGCAATTGCTCAGGATCATTGATATTTCTAGATCAACATATCAACGGTGGATATCGATCCCACTACGGAAGAGAATCTTCTCTTTGCAAAGATCGGTAAGGAAATTAAAGAGTGAGCGAGTTGAATCTCTGCAATCACTCATTGTCATTGATATTCAAGCAAGGGACATGTGTCAGGAGATCTCGTACTCCGAGAGGAAGCAAGAAGAAGTTGAGTGAGTAAAGACTCCTGAAAGATCGAAGCTTCTAAGAGCTTGAGTAGATCCCAACTGTTGATCGAAGTGGACACATGGCATGAGATCCTGCACTCCAGCGGATAACCACTTCGGAAGAAAGATGGATGCGAAGAGCTAGAACTCCCGAAGTCCTGAAGTCAGGAGTTAATCCAAACCGTTCATTAAGGGAGACCACGTGTCGACATATTGGCCAGTTCAGGAGAATTGGAGTGTGCTAGTGTGGAAAATCCTGAAGCTCGAAGCTCCGAAGCCCAAAGAGCCAAAGTGGTGGGGCATGATGATGTCACCTAGAGGTGATGTGGACCCCAAAAGGTTAAGCAGTTTGAAAATTCATATTTTTGGAGATTTGAGGAATGCAAGCGTGAAATATTTCAAAGCCCAAAATTCTAAAGTGACATGGCTTGCTGACGTCACCTGGGATGACATGGAAACATGGGATGTGTGCCATGTGTCAGTGAGTTTTGAACTTGTGGAAGATTGAAATGTAAGTTAGAACGTGAAACATGTCACCTACCTGATTGGGCCACGTGTCCACTTCTAGTATTTCACCACGTGTCAACAAATTGTGTAGTCCGAAGACGGGGCACTCTGGAAGAAAAATATATGGCAGTTTACATTGGGTCGAGAATTCTCGAAGGCCTGAAGGCCAGAGTACATATCGATCATTGATCCCAGAAGACACATGACAGTAGATCTCGTAGTCCAGAGACTTGGTACTCTAGGGGTTTTCAAGTCTCTACAAGTGAAAAGTGTCGAATCCCTAAGAGTCGAAGTGATTCACAATCGTTGATCTGTGAGAGACATGCATCAATGGATCGTTGAATTCGGGTGAAATCACTCTGGGAGAAAGTGAAGGCGGAGAGTTTGAAACTCCCGAAGCCCTAAGAGTCGAAGCGATTCACAACCGTGGATCTGTGAGAGACACGCATCGACGGATCGTCGAATTTGGGTGAAAGCACTCCAGTAGAAAGTGAAGGTCGACAGATATGTGGGAGGACATGCGTTGACATATATTGAACTCCGGGTGAAAGCATTATGGGAGGAAGCAAGTGGGGGGAGTGGAGACTTCCGAAGGTCGAAGTCCCGAAGTGGACTAGAACAGTTGATTTGAGGTGGACACATGGCGCATGATCTAGAACTTCGAGTACAAAGTAATCCGGGGGAAAGCAGAGGTCGAAAGTGTCGAACTCCCGAAGCATGGATTCCCGAAGTGGATCTCAATCGTTGATCATGAATGAGGATGAGGATCGTTGATCTGATCTTGGTTGAAGGTTCTGAAGTTGCGAAGCGCCTAGGAGGGTAAGCCCTAGGTCACAGCCCAAGGTCACAGGCGAGGAAGGAGCTAGAGCTTGTCAATGTGAGATTGGAACAAGGTGCTAAGGAAGAATGACCCACAATTAGTCATCGATCTGTGAATGAAAAATTGACAATGGGGGACCATTGCAGGGAGAGGAGGAAAAAATAGAGGATGTGCTAGTTCACAACCCGCTATTTTCTAGTGTCGTTGATCTCGCTGGAACAAGGGATCAACGACCACGATTTAAAGGAGATTTGGGTGAGCACTTTTCAGATTGTGGTAACAGAGCTCTCCGATAAAGAGTGAGCATGTTGTCAGCCCACAATTACTATTGACCGTCGATCTCAGCCCTTGATCGATTTTCAACCACACGATCTCCGATATGGTAATTTCTAACACAAAAAGCGCCAGGAAGGATTTGGTCGCGGTTTCAAGCCATGGTCACCTGAGGAAGTGGTTTGAAGGGAGTTCCTATGCAAAATTAAATTCTGTATTGGCCAAGGGATAACATGGAAGTGTTATACGATGCAGATTGATACATATGTGTTCTTCATGAATTAAACGGAAAAAGTTTGTCAAGATTAGAGGTATAACTAGATCAATTTAAGAATAGGATCAAATGTTAGGGTCATGGAGGCATGACATTGCCTACAAAAGTTGGATGAGGTAATAAAGAGCTACAAAGAAAGTAATGGAAAGTAGATAAAGAACTCGAGAAGAGCATAATAGAAGAATTATTATTTTGATACTCGAGAATGCGAATAAATTGCAGGTACTACAAAAGAAAGAATCCTCACATGGGACATGAAGCTAGCAGGTGAATAATGTCATTAATGGGAATAGAAAGGAAAAATAAGGCTCCATAGCCTTGAAGGGAGAGATGTGTAGACAGTTGCAAGCTTGATGTGGAATAAAACAAAGAGATTAAGAGGTGGTGTGTGAATAATATCTATGTGTGAAGCATAGGAGTTCCAGGGAAGGATTTGTTAGATATGACTTATCTACTTGTCTAAAAGTACTTAGTGAAAGAAATCCACTTTTGATATCAGAGTTCACAGTGGAAGCAGGATGCCAATGCAAAGAAATTGGAATGCTCTCTCACTTGAAAAGTGGCATTGAATGAAAATGGATTTCCATTAGGGAATGGTATTAAGTGTGAAAGGTATGGTTTCACAGGGAAAGGTTAATGAAGTAACCTAATGGACAACTAAGGAGTAATAGTATTTTATTCAAGAACGTTGTAATAGGGTGATGTAATGTTTGAGCTACTTCATTCCAAGGTGTTGGAATGTTTTCTAAAGGTAAAGTTGGATATGACTGCCTAGGAGAGGCTGTTGAAAATAGAACACATTGGTTGGATTGCAGAATGCTCAAGTGGAACTTGGCTGGAAAGTATTCAGACCAGGGAACCATAGTAGAATGAAAGCACACAAGGCAACAAGGATCTGAAGAAATTCAAGGACAACCAACTACAACATAAATTGATAAATAAATAAGTGAATTGAAACAGAAATGCACTAGAGTGCATGAGCCATACAATGAAGTTAAAATGCATATGCATTAGTAGGCATGCTGACAGTGAATGCTTGGTGTAGATGGATGCGTAATTTTGCATATGTACATGCTTGGATATGCATATAACATGCTTGTGAACCTATCATAGTCTATTATTATGAAATAATGTTTGAGTATCACTAATGATGGATTATGTATTCATGAAAAATGATACAACAGGGTTAAATATGTGGATGTTGTTGTTGCTTATGATTTCCATCTAGGTGAAGACCCATGAGGGTGGCAGGAATGGTGATCAAAATGATGAAGGAGGAAGCTTGTGAGCTTCCACAAATATCAGTTGATCAGATAGCAACAAGTAGGTTGATAACAACCAGGCAGGTATGCATTTATTTTATGTTGATGCATACATGTTGAAGGGGATTGAGGTAAGAATTCCCTCAGCTAATTTCAATATTTAAATGGATACGTAATGGCCAAAGGCCTAGAATATGCAAATGTTGTTGATGCTAGAATGCATTTAGATAAAATTTTGGTTGCATATTATGTTATTATTGGTTATGGGATCATAACCGGGTTAATTCAGGAGACATACTCCTTCTATAACAATGAATAGACATATATCTAGTCACGTGTGAGACTATAATATGGTTGGATATGGAAGGGCTATAGTGTTATGTGAGTGCTCAATGGTATCTACTGTATATCTGATGTTTGTACTGCAACCTCTTTGCTGACACTGAAGACCACTTAAGGATTATATTATTGGTGTTGTGTTTGGGTTGAAAAGGAACGTATCCAAATAGTTAGGAAAGCAGTAGGAAGTGTGTGGATGATGTGTTGAGTCGTTGGCCAGACCTTCAAACTCATCATGGTGGAATGCATGACATAGTTAAGTGATATTATGTAGTCAATGCATGGATTCATTTTGTAGATGTGGCCATGGGTATTGCCACATTGATTGTTATCTTATTAACTGTTGCATTATGAAAAGTCTATGTGACTGATAATACATGTGTATGTAATGAGGAGTTCATTCCAATTGATAGTTGGACTAATAGAAGTAATTGAATTGTAGTTGTAAACAATTCTGAGAGCACTTTGTGATATTGACAATTTGTTTGGATGAGGAATGTTGAAATTGTAGGAGGAAAGGGTATTGGATTTGGAAGTGTTGTAAGCCCATAAATAAGACCAATGCCTATTGTTGCAAGAGACAAATTGTTATGAGCATAAGCTCATGTCTAGAAGTTTTATTTTTTTCCTATATAAAACAATTTTGGGAATTATGATTTGATAATTACTAACGAATTGTTTTGGCTGAATGTAAATTGAAGAAATTGCAAGTAGAATGGTATTGGATATGGTAGGAATGTAAGCCCATAAGGAAGACTGATAACTACAAGTGCAGAGCCAACCATTATGAGCAGAAATCTCATGCTTGGAAAGTTTTGTTTTCCTGTATAAAACAAATATGACATTTATGATTGGAAATGGTTATAATGATATCTCATGATGACTGTATGTGTTTAATATAGATGAGATGTTGGATATGCAAGATGGAAATCATGGAAAAGGCTATTGATGGGACATGAGGACCCTGTGGTAAGCCATGATCGCTCTAGAATATGTTGTGTTGTGGTAACACATGCCAGAGAGTCGCCTCGGCTGTAAGACTCGATAAAGTATCTAGAAATATTCTTGTCCAAGAAAGCCTTGGTCAGGCAAGATTGATTTCCTGAGGCGTTGTATAGTAGAGAAGGGGATGCCTGAGCCTAGGCCTGAAAGGTGAGTGACCACAAGGAAGAGGAGACTTGATATTTCTTGTAAACTATTGATTGGGATCATGCACACAATGGGTATGTCAAGGAAAACAATGAGCCAAGTTAACGAGACAGCCATATGGATGTAGATCTATGAACTACACAGATAAGTATTGTATTGGATTATGAAAATTTACTCTTACATTATGAGAAAGAATGATAATTTTATGCACAAATTGTGAACCGACATGCTCGTTAATTTGAAATGTTGTAGGAAAACGATGAATGTTGAAGATCTAGAAAAGTACCAGACTGTGAGAGAAAAGAAGGTGATGTTGGAGCAACTAAATGACAAAGGCATGGAAGGAAGAAATTTCAATGGACTTGCTACAACTGGGGTTCTGGAAGCCACAACTCTGAAACTTCTTGGTCGAGTGCATTGAATCCCTGGAGAGAAGTGGAACAACCTGAGGGACTGCATGGAAGAGAAAGGGGTTCATTTCTTTGGGTTGTGCTTGGCTGAGAGGGAAGGAGAGCTTGTTGGTCAGAACCGCTACCAGAAATATAAATTATGAAGATCATTATACATGTTTTGGGTTAGAATGACTATGCATACATGTTTAATTTTAGGCCAGAGTTCCTATGTATATAACATTGGGTTGGATTTCCTGTGTGAATTAAGGCCAGAGGGCCTGGATTTGTAATGTTAATAACATTGGAATGGTGTTGTGCACTGAGGACAGTGCAAAAATAAGGGGAGGGGGATGTAACATCCCGGTTCTAACCCTTATGAACTATAATGTATTATGTAAATATGACCTAGGCTAGTGAGCCGATAAAGTTGAAAAGGGGCCAGAGTGCCTAGGAAATGTAATACTTCATATACTTTAATAAAATACATCGTTGGCTACAAGATGGACAAGGACAAAAGAGATAGGGGGCTTGAGGGGCTAAGCCTTTTTATTATTATTTTATTTACCCATAATTGATTTTATGGAGAAAAGGGGTTACATGAGCTTCTTGGGAGAGGCCATGTGGTTCTTGATTTCCAAGTAATTGTATAAACCCATCTTTGGTTTGGGTGGGGGTTCACTGGTTCTTATTCTTTCATTGTTACACCTTTTCCACTCTTCATTTTTGGGAGCCTCACTCTTGTTGCATTCATATGATCCTTGTCTGAGCATGGATATGAATGGTTGCATGAGGGTGGCTTGGGGTGAAGTTAGGGGATCGTTCTTCCCCTAGTTTTTTATTCTTCCCCTTGCTCCCTTGTTCTTCTTCCTCTTCACTCACTACTTCTAGTTTGTGTGCTCTTGGGATGAGCATGGAAACGAATGGCAGGAAGAGGAGAGACATCGTTGAATGGATGTAATGATATATTGATCATTCCAAGAGGGAATGGATGCCTGTGTGCATGAACTTGATGGCAGTTCATATGGAATTGTCCACAACTAATAGTCCTTGGAGTTTCCAATAGGGAGATTTCCTGACTAGTAACACTGGAGCCCTGGAGAGAAAGGGTACAACCTCAGGGACTGCATGGCAGAGAAAGGTGTTCATTTCTTGGGGTTGTGCAGGATGAGGGGGAAAGAGAGATGGAAATTAGGATTTGTTGTGAGGTTGGGAAACCTTAGAGCTACTTAGCCAACTGTTGTGTGTTTAGACTTGGCCCAGGACCCATCCTTGTGGATTCATAGCCCTGGCTCGGGGGTGACCTGTTGTTGAGAGTAATTGAACAACAATTTCTATGGTTGGGAGGAACGTCCTTGGTATGCAATGAGTTGGTGAACATTTACTTGCAAAGATAAGTGCTCTATGTGTTTTCTATGTAATGTGTATTTCTATTGTGTATTTAATTATCTCTGAGATATGTATTTTTAATGTTCCTGTATGTTGGCTATTTGTTTTGCATGGCATATTGTTTATCTCTTTTATGTTGTGACATGGATCTTGTCTTATGCATGTGGTTTTCATGCCTCCAATGTTCATGAACAATCCTTTGATTTCGAGATAAGATCATAGAACTGAGTCTTGGGACTGCAACGTGCCCTGCTTGTTGGTGGCTAGGTGTGTTGCAGCCTGTTTAAGTGGCGTAGACCAGCCTGTGGGTGGCTGGGTATGTTATAAGTATGCTTTCTTATAATTTTTTTGATATAATTCATTCTAGTTGGGCAACAAGACCTACGTTTCAGTGCTTGGATTAGTGTCTTTATACATTGGTTATAATGGAGTTTCTATTGTCACAAGCAATTGAATTACGGGTAGACCATCTTCCATTAGATTCTCAATCACAACTGGGTTTTGAGTGAACTTTCCCATGTTTCCTTCTTCTTTCCCTTTGGTGTTTTTGGTATTTTCCAAATAGGGGTTCTTCTCGACAACATAATTTTTTCAATTTAGCATAGGGAGTAATAATGAATTTGTCTTCTTTTAGCAGCAACAATATCTCAATCCGATTAATGCAATGATAAACAAATATTTTGGAAAATCAACAGTCGACAATTCCTTGTAGAAATTTACACATAAAGTGATTTAGCAAGACAACAAACTGACTACACTTTCACATTTTCAAAGAAAAATAGTTGCTCCCTGTAATTCCCAAAATAGAACTCACTTATTCGTTTGGATTACTTACCTGCTCAAATTGCCCACAACAACATGACTAATAATTACCCTTGGATCAATTACCTTGCTACTCCTTGTCGAAGGTACTGCATGCAATACTCTAGTGCAATGATCTCGATCTCACTTTGATTGTTCTCCAGCAATGGAAGCAATAAAAATGAATTTTTAGAGCTCTCGTATAATATCATAGAATGAATGAGTAAATCAACTAGTGTTGATCAGATTTAAAGGCTAAGGGATCAAATCTAAGAGGTATCATAATAGGATCCTAGTGAATCAAGTGGGATTCATTTAGCTACTAGAATTGAATATTGATGGGACACTGACACCACAAAAAATCTACACATTTTAATTTTACTATGTGTTCTTTGGGGGGCACACAAATGATTAGTTTATCGTTTTAGTGTGTTTCAAAAAACATGGTTTTCCCTTTTGAAATCTAACAAACACCTAGAAAAATGTATCAAAGCAAACATCGATTAGATAGAATCTATGGTCATGCGTTTGATGGATTTCAAAAAAGGTAATTCGACCTATCGATGTTCTCTAAAATACATGCCTATCTCTCTATCAACGATCTCCTAAAAATTTTGTCGACTATCTATAGAAACATGACTCTGTAAAAGGTTCCAAAAAACTTGTATCGATGCTTTATTGAAAACCTCTCAACCCTCCCTTTCAATACTTTCCCAAAAACATATTTCCTTGATGTGTTGGGAAAACCTATATTTGGCACTTTCCAAATAGCTTGTTTTGGTGTGTTAAAGGAAAGTTACATTTTTTACGTATGGGAAAAAACTCATAATGACTGGTTCTAAAATGTGTTATTAGCGAGATCATAAAAAGTGTTTTTATTTTACTTTTCGACACTTACGAGAAAACCTACCCAGATGTCTATCAATTATCTCAGGAAAAATTATCGTTCTCCAAAATTACTTGGAGAACTATCCTTCTTTCTGGGACTTCAGATACGCCAAAGCAACCAATGAATTTTTATTTCTCAAACCAAGCATATCAGAGAAATGCTAAAAAGGTTCGGTATGGAAGATTGCAAACCAGTTATCAATCCCATGCAAACTAGTTGCAAGTTGAGAAAAGATGATGATTCAAAGTCTACAGATCAGAGGAAATACAGATCAATGATTGGAAGCATACTATATGTGACAACATCTAGACTAGATGTAATGCAAGTAGTTGGATAGGTGGCACGATTTCAAGCAGCACCAAAGGAATCACATGTATTAGCAGTGAAGAGGATTTTTAGATATCTCAAAGGAACAGAAGAGTTTGGATTATGGTATCCAAAAGGAAAGGATCTATCACTTATTGCCTACATAGATGCAAATTGGGTAGGTTGTATTGATGGTCGACGAAGCAATAGTGGAGCAACATTCTACTTGGGTGAGTGTTTAGTATCATGTCTAAGCAAGAAACAATCATCATTATCCTTATCTACAGCCGAGGCAAAGTACATTGCAACAACATCATGGTGTACACAGGTTCTTTGGATGAAACAAAAAGTGAGATATAAAGGTTGAGTATGATGAGCCCATTCCAATCCATTGTGATAATACAAGATCCATCAATATATCAAAGAATCCGTTGATGCACTGCAAGACGAAGCACATTCCAATCAAGTATCACTTTTTACGGGAACAGGTTGCAGAAAAGAACATCAGAGTTGAGTATGTGGGCACAAAATAACAAGTGGCAGACATCTTTACAAAACCACTTCCACGGGAAGCCTTTGAGTAT
>ML791456.1:185745-211294 GCA_009831015.1 Picea engelmannii
TGTATGTGTGTGATTGTTCATTTCTTATTGCTCATTATTGGATAATAATTCTACATTGATATAACACTTGGATTATTTGAATAAAAAGGATTATAATTATGCTATTACTGATTCACCCCCCCTCTCAGTAATCCAACATGTTTTGTGCTTCCCAAGATGATGGTTTTGGCTCAAATGCAAGAAAAAATGAATTACAATATCAAATGGCCAATTCTTCACATTCCAGTTCATTCCATATCGTTGCAAGTCCTTCAAGTTCTCCCCCGTCGATTTTAGTAAGTATGGATTTTATTTGCAATTTGTTTATCTCATTGAATTTATGTTATGTATGCATGTGCAATTGAATAATTGTTCATTGAACTTTGGAGGATCATGATTCAAGATCGAATTCAGATGTGCAAGATATTCCAGTAGTCCCAAAATTATGCAAGCTCTAATCAGGAGAAAGATACCACAAGCATATGTTTAATGAAAATTGATAGATGTTTTACCCTACCAATTATATCATGCCATCTTTTAGAAACTAGATTGGGTCAACGATATTACATTGTGACTTAGATATATTTTATGCAAACACCCCTTGGGGCATAAGAGAACGATGATTGAATAATTACATTTTTGGATTTTCAATGTAACTAATGTAAATGTGTTGCTTAATTCGACATTTGTTTTATAAAGTGGTTGGTTGCATGTTTATTATTGGGAAAATTATTTTCATGCTTCTAATAAATGTTTAGAATGATGTTTGAATGTACTAAATGCATTGTGTTATTGATATTATCAATGTAATGTTCAATATTTTTACAATGAGGATTTTGACGACGAGTGACATGTCTACCAGCTATTGTCGCACCCCACTACAATGTCAAGTCACAAGCTTGTTATTAAACAAGCATAGCTTAGAGAGGAAGCATATCGAGCATGGTTGAATCAACCATTTATTCAATTCCCATTACGTCATGAGTCGCCAATTTAAAACCTATACAATAATACTAGTTCTTCACATGGTGGGGATGAAGGAGATGATACAGAGGTTGGTATGGATGATTTCTTACGGGATACCCAAGCCATGGAGGGAATATTTCTACATGCATTCCAACAAAATTAACTAGGGTATGACGCTGATATCGTCGATACCTTCTTCAAAATCCTAAAATCTTCTTCCATCACCCCTCTCTTTGGACATGGGTCAAGGTATACCCAAATAGGGACAACAATGATATTGTACAACTTGAAAGAACTTTTGAGGTAACAAACCATTAAGTCTCCTAATTTTTTAAAGAATCTTGCCACCCAATGAAGGAAGAAAATGGTTGATTTTATGCATGCTTAATAACAGTGTACATTTCTATTTCCAACTAATTGTAGGTTACCCAAAGATAAGGTACTTCCAAGCGATAATTCCTTGCCTGATAGTTGTGTAGAAGCAAAGAAAATGTTGAAAATGTTGGGTGTTGAGTACATATCATACATGCATGTCAGAATGATTGTATTCTATACATAAACAAATATGCGGACAAAGAGATATGTCTAGAATGTGGGCATGACAGGTACCAAAAATTAAAAAAACAAGGGTAAGGCACATGGTCCTCCTCATAAGATATTGAGGCACATGCCTATAATTCCAAGGATTCAAAGGCTCTTTCATTGCAAACAATTAGTTGTGTTTTATGGGTGGCATGCCTCAGATAGAAATGAGTCAGGACTTATGCGAATTCCAATAGATTCCATATCCATGAAGCATATAGAGGATACATGGCCTGATAAATTCAAATATGAAGTACAGAACCTACGATTGAGCATAGCCATGGATGGAGTTAACTTGTATTCCTTCCAAAACACCACCTATTATGTTTGGCCAGTGGTAGTGATCAACAACAATACACCCCCATGGTTTTTTGTGAAGAATTAAAATCTTATGTGGGATCTTATAGTCCATGGTAGAAGACAAGTGAAGATAATGGATGTCTACCTCCCACCATTGATTGATGAATTTAAGTAATTATGGGAAGAGATACATGTATATGATGTATCAAGACACATACCAATGGATAAGTAGTTTACGATGTATGGCATATGTGGATACACCACGCATGATTATTCGGGACTAGGAGTTTTCTCTAGTAAGTATGTTGATTGATTTGTTTATATCAGTAATGTTATTTGGCATACTTAATTTGGTGCAACTATATTTTTTACACTAATATTCTCTTTATACAATAACATCATAGGTCTTGTAACAAAAATGTATCATGGATGTAAATGTTGTGGACCTTCTGTAAAGTCTACGTGGTCCAACCACCTATGAAATTCTATGTACGATTGCTTGAGGGTATTCCTCCCAGAAGACCACCCTTATAGAAGAGTCGGATCTACTTTCAATGGTAAACGAGATAGAACCTAGAGACCTAAGATGATGACACCAATAGATTAGATTAGGGAATATGACACAAAGAATGAGAAGGAAATTACATAATTTTTTGATTCAAACAAGGAACCCATGTTCGATGATCTTGAATTTTTTGACACTTACGTAGAAAGAATTCCCATTGGGATGAAAACAAAATTTTTATTTTATGAGCTTCCATATTGGGAACATATTAAGATTAGCCACTTACTAGATCCCACGGATATATTCAAAAATGTTTCATCTTCTTTATGGAGGCACATATCATAGAATAAAAGCGACACATTGGCTATTAGAAGAGATATTATTGCTTCAAATACTAAAAAGAAACATTGGCCAAGAAAAGAAAATAGAGGAGAGGTTGGTCCCTCTTGGTCTTTTAAAGAAGTTGATGTCCCATGGATTTTGAGGAAATATGATATTTTTATGGCGAAGGATGTTACATTGGGTGTGAAGGCACCTTCTTTATATGGGTTGACTCTATGGTGTTGATTCACTATAGAAGTCATTTTTTTAGGGTTGAATCACATGACCATATGAACCTTCTAAGGGTATGTATGTCGAATACATGATTCTTCTTCTATAGTGCCAGTAAAAATATGTTATGCAATCACAATTTTATGGAAATTAACTATGTAGTGTCATTATCCTTTGCTCATGCATGGTTGTGTGAATTGTGACTTCCCCCAGGACCATCCATGTTCTATATCGAAATTATTTGCATTTTTATGTTGGATCACATCAAAGGAGATTCATATGGCCAGCATTCCATGGTGGCGTCAAGAGATAGTTAAGATTGTTTTTATGTTTGAGAAGGATTTTCCCACGTGTTTTATGGACTTGCACATCCATATTATAATTCACCTACCCAATGAGGTTGAATTAGTTGGGGATATATCATGTCGTTGGATGTTCTTCTTAGAGAGGTACATGAAAAAAATGAAGGGGTTTGTTTAACAAAGGGAAAAACTAGACGTCTCTATGGTGGAGGGGTACATAGTATACGAGTCATTTTATTATGCCAGTGAGTACATCAAGCAAATTGATGACACACCAGGGGTAGTGTTTTGGGATGATCAATAGGAATAGGACAAAAGGGAAGGGGAGATACTCCAAACAAATGGAAAAAGGCACTTGATAAAGAGTAAGTCACTTATATTTTGTCAATTTTGTACAAAGAAATTGCTCACATTGAAGTTGATAATATATATTTAATCTCATGTTATTCATTTTGAATTCGTGTATACATCAACGAATTTAGAAATTGATGTCATCAATAAATTCATTCTTTACAACATTGATGAAATGAGATCATGGGTCGCATTGTATGAAGAGAAAAGAAGGAAATGGGACAGTGACAGGAAAACATGCAGATGGTTGAATGGTAGAATCATGCCTTATCCTAATCATTTAAAAGAAAATATGCCAAAAATATATCCCAACAGTTGGGTGGCTTACTAGATACAAAAGAAATATGTCGTGTCCAGTTGTAACCAACATTAAGAAGAGTTGGATGCACTAAACATAGGTATCAAGTTCAACAACTCCATAATAACCTCTTTGATTACCATGTTCAATTTATAATACTACACATTTCAATTGTTACATGTATTATGTTTTTATTAATGCTTAGGTTATTAGACATATAACACCATCCTTTGTTCACATTTTTACAAGTGCATTTTTTCCCATCTATGTGGGCATATGAACATCATTTTTGCACTAAGGATGTCGATGATGAACAATTAACACAAGATTGTGCAGTGGAGGTCGAGTTTGACCAATCTAGTCATGCTAGCCATCGTGATCAACACCTAATAGAGGGGAAGTTAGGTTATTGTTGATGTTTAGATTCGTCAAAACCCAAACAACAACATCACAAGGATATGAATCCCCATGTGTTTTTAGAGAGGTGGTACTCCTCCTTGGATGAAATGTTGTAAGATACTTTGTATGATTTTTCATTGAATGTAAAGGGTGAATGCTAAAAATCAAACCCTGAAAGATCTTCCAAGAAAACTTATATATACAAATGAAAAACCCTTATACACAGTTATACAAATATACATTAGATCATTTAAATAAAAGATAAGATAAAATGTATCAGTAGAGATTTATGTCTACAAGGTTTTTGGAGTCTCCTTTCAACAAACATTCTTTATTTCTTATAAGAAAAACTGAACTCAGAATCTGTTATGACTTTTGCAAGATGAAAACAATGGGCAGGTCTTCAAAGAACTTAAAATGATAACTTCATTACAAACCAAAAACAATTTTGATAGGCAAGACATTTGAGATCACATGATTTCAACTCAAGTTTTAGAAATCACTATTGTAGTTCCTCGAATATCTCTTTGCAGGAGAAATTTATAAAAATATCCCAATATGATAAGTTCAATAATGTCATAAACAAGAGAACTGAAATAGCTTCAACAAGGCCTCAATCACTATTGCATTAACTAAAATGAATTGCATTTTATTTTTTACAGGTGGGGATTGTGCTCCTTTGGACTTGAAATGTTACAAGATGACTGAATATTTCAAGAGAAAGAACTGCTCAGACCCAAATATTTTTTATTTACATACATTCATGGGAGATTTGATGGAAAGCAACAAGAAAGAAGAATATGTCGAGAGACAAGTTTTAGCAGGCCAGTCCAACGAATCTTGGAAAGATATATCTTTACTTCTTGCAGAATTTTCACCCCTGTAGAAACTTTTGACCGCCAAACTCTTGATGATTCCCTCTCTTGCCTTTTTAAAATGTGCTTCAATGTTCTTGAAGTAGTTAGGTTTTATCTTTCTAGAATTTTCCACACAATTGCTTTTTGGAGTAAACCACTTTTGATTTTTACTTTATCGAATCCTCATTAATGACTTTATGTCATTTAAATTCATGCCTCCAAGTAGGGCCTGCTTTTTCCTTTTATAAACAACATTTAATAAATTTTCAATTCCAAAAATTGAAGTTGACTGCATTAAACAAGAGTGGACTGTGTTTTAATTTTTTAAACGTGATAGTTGATTTTTTATCCATGTAAACCACTCTATAATTAATATCCATCATCACAAATTTCCAACAAGTCTTCCTGAGCGTGATTTGGAGTTTTGGTTCTCAAGTTATAGCCTCAGGAAGTCGAGGCTCCAAACAAATTTACTAGCAAACCATGAAAACATAGTTGATTTTTCTTTCAATTTCTGAGATATTTATGACCAATTTCACCTATTTAAACCTATTGTTTCATCTTCCTCGTTGAATTACCTTTCCAACGATGTATAGTTTTCCCAAATTCGATTCTCGGATCTCAATTTATGGCTCTTAGAAAAACGTTGCTCATAAACCATTGATGAATTTTCAAGGGGAAATCTAGGCCCTTGATTTCAATTCGTCCACTCCATTAAAAATTTCAACTTTTGTTGGGAAAATATATATCTCACATGCATGGGGATATTGGTATTTAAAGCGTTTATAATGAAAAGTGAACCATGCCTTTAATGTGAAACACAAAGAGATTATGGAGACTTAGAGTTCAACCCCTTAGAAAATTAATAGATTAATCAAAAAAATTGGTTGGCCAGTCATCATCCAACTAATGTCCAGTCAACGCCCAATGGCATCCTTGTAATTGCCCAGTTAGCAGTAATGAAACCTCCATATCATCACCATGTGTCACTATGTGTGATAGATCACTACAAACTACCACATGTCACCACTTGATTGGTTGCCACATGTCACACTCCCATTTGTCACCATGTGTCATCAATAGTTGGCTTCCATGTGTACAAATACTTGGATTGCATGTGGAGTGAGCTCATTGGTTAATGGTATAATGGGAAAAACTTAGGAGAAATGGTTAAGTAAGGGAAAAGGTGGATGAGAGGTGTGGAGAAAGGTCGTGAGGGAGGAGAGAGAGGGGAGGGAATGTGGATGCAGAGTGAGGCAGGAGTGTAGGTAGGTCGTGAGGGAGGAGAGAGAGGGGAGGGAATGTGGATGCAGAGTGAGGCAGGAGTGTAGGTCTGCATGGAGAGGTAATAAGGGAATATAGAGTGAACAGGGAGAAGGAGGTAGAGGGGATGCAGGGGTAGCCACACAAGAATAATTTATACTAAGTATGGGAAGTGGGAGTGCAAGAACCAAGAAAATGTATGGAGCAAAGAACTAAGAAAACGTAACAAGAAAATGAGACTAAGTCAAGACTTAGTCTTAAGTGCTAAGAAAATAACCAAAATAAATAATCCTAGTTCTGAGAATAGTATCATCGTTCCAAGAATATTATCATGGTTCTAAGAAGATCTTAGTTATGTTGCACATGAAAAAAGGTGTTTTTTGGGCGGTTAGATAGAAACCTGGATATCTTGAGCATACGAACTCGGATTTTTAATCTGTAAAGTGCATGATGAAGAAAATACTGTGGGATACACTATGAAATTATAATCGTTCAAAATTTCCTTCTTTTGATATATAATTTTTTTTATTATTAGTCCAAGAGCAGGAAACCTGGGTGATCAAATATTTTGATCAACATCTGGCTCTAATTGTGGGACAGTGACCCCCTATGGGTTGCTGAGAATCCATAATCCCGGTTTGGATGCCTTATCCATTGGGATATGGATTCATCTTTAAAATAAATTCTTGTAATCCCTTGTCCATTAACTCATCTTCAAACATTGTCTCAATCTAGAAAATGCTTTATTGTGAAAAACTTTGATTGTAAAAACCAGATCTACCTACCCTATGCTACTTGAAGGAAAATGACACTTTTCAAGTGTAAGTAAATTTCCAATTCATCCATTCAAACATCCAATTGATCTATGGAATGAACTCCAGAATTGGGAAATATGTCATGGTTTTTGCCAATAAGTAAAAAGTATGTCCAAAGAATACTGAAGAAAAACTGAGCTGAATATGACCAAAATCTGATTGCATTGTTTTGCCAACAATTCTTTGGAACCATGTTTCAATAAAATCAACTCTCAGTTGCTCATGATTGTTGTTGTCTTTAGTTTGATGAGAAGTTTCCTGCTGGAAAATATTTTTATCTTTCTTCTTATCCTCAACCACATTCAATATTCTTGGTTCATCAACTATGTTTTGAAAGCATTCTTCCTTTATTCAATGATCATGTTTCAATGGCGAGGTCGCAAAGATAAATTATTGTTGAACACTTGTGGATAATTTTAAGCTTGTATTTTTTGTTCATCAACAACTTCATTATCTTCATAAATAAAACATATCACTTGTGGATCCTCTTGTTGCAAGTACCCTTCTTTTGATCCTTGGGAGATATTTTATTCATTAAACTCTACTTTAGATGAGCAATCATTATCCTAAAAATATGATATAAAGTGATTATTACTTCTATTTATCCAATGTAAACATTCTTTGTGTGGCTTGGTATAAGTTGGTTGTGATATTTGAGGATATTTGTACACATTAAGTGGAGGTTCTTAAAATTCGTCTTTAATTTCATTATGATCATCACTTTCAAATTGAACACATGAGAGGTTGAAATCTCCCTCCAATGAAGCATGTAGAGGATGGTATCCTTCTTTAATTGGAAATTTGGGGTTCTCATTTTTTGTTTCAAGACTAAGATGTGAAGAAAAAAAATTCACATATTTCATCAAGTCTTTCTTCTAAATTCATTTCTCTAATGTCTTGGAAAAATTTTAGGGGATTTAATACGTTAGCATCGGTTTCATGAATCTTTCTTTCAAAGACTTGAGCTCATTGCATTGACTCTTTCCAATTGCACTTCCCCACTTGCTTCAATACAAATATCAGATTCACTGGCAAGACATTTTCATAACAACTAAAAATGATAACATCATTTGGAAATATTTCTTGAGGAATCTCGTGAAGAAATTTCATAAATCTCAAAGTGAAATCTTTGGTTGTCTCTTTCTTATTCATTTGGATTTCAACCAACTTCAAGAAAAGAGAATATGGATCTTTCCTTGGGAAATATTTATCAGCAAATAAATTTTCCAATACATCCCAACTAGTGATGCTTCCATGCAGCAATGAACAAACCATTCACTAGCATTTTCATTTAGAGTCGGGATAAATAATCGGCATGCAACATCATTTTCAGCCACATTATATATCTCACAAGCATTGTCAAACTTAATTAAATGTTTTTCTGCATCTTTTGAATCATTTTAGAAGAACATTGGAAATTTGTCCATGGAAATATTTGGCAATGAATGAACTTTTCCTTGTAAATTGAGTGGACTTTTGTGCAACCATTTCTTACTTTAGGTAACTTATCCTTTTATTGCATCTTGAACAACTTCTATTGGGCTTTAAGGGGAAGGAAAAATATTTTCAAAGCATGAGATAAATTCCTCGGAGGAGTCATAATATATGTCTTCTTTAAATTCTTAAATATTTTTGGTGGAGTCACCGAGGCGCTTTCCTTCAAAATCTTGAATTTCAATGATGGAGTCACTGTGGAGATCATCCTCCCAAATCTTGGATTGTTCTTTGGTTCTAAAAAGGTTGTCACAACTGATTTGTGAATGAATTTTCAAAAATATATATTCAAGGCCATTTATTGCTCTTTGAACAAGATTTTCAAAAACCCAATTCATTTTGAATCAATATCTAGATCTTCTTTCAAAACTTCAACCAGACAACCTCTAGTCTTCCAATAATTTGTGATCCTAAAAAGTATCAGATTTCTTGAAAACAAATTGTTCCCCAGTATAGTCGCCAAAAATGTTTATGTTTAGATTGTTCAAGACCTAAACAACAACCTCACGAAGATATGAATCCCTCTGCATTTTTATATCGGTGGTAATCCTCTTTGGCTGAAATGTTGGAAGATTCTTTGTATGATTTTTCAATGAATGTAAAGGGTGAATGATAAAAAACAAACCCCAAAATATCTTCCAAGAAATATTATATATACAAATGTAAGACCCTTATACACAGTTATACAAATATACATCATATCATTTAAAGAAAGGATAAGATAAAATGTGTTAGCAGAGATTTATGTCTACAAGGTTTTTGGAGTCTCCTTTCAACAAAAATTATTTATTTCTTGTAAGATAAACTGAACTCGGAATCTTCTATGACTTTTGCAAGATGAAGAAATGGACAGGTCTTCAAAGAAATTTTAATGATAACTTCATTACAACCTAAAAAATATTTTGATAGGAAAGAAATTTGAAATCACATGCTTTCAACTCAAGACTGAGAAATCACTAATGTAGTGCCCCGAATAGCTCTTTGTAAGAGAAATTTATAAAAATATCTCAATATGATAAGTTCAATCATGTGAGAAACAAGAGAATTGAAACGCCTTCAACAAGGTCTCAATGATTATTACATGAACTAAAATTAATTACGTTTGTTTTTTTACAGGAAGGGATTGTTCTCCTTTGGACCTGAAATGTTACAAGATGACTGAATATTTCAAAAGAGAGAACCTCTTAGACCCAAATCTTCCTGATTTACATACATTCATGGGAGATTTGATGGAAATAAACAAAAAAGAAGAAGATGTAGAGAGACAAGTTTTAGCAGGTTAGTCCAACGAATCTTAGAAAGATAGAGCTTTGCTTCTTGCAAACTTTTCACCCTTGTAGAAATTTTTGACTATCAAACTCTTGATGATTCTCTCTCTTACCTTTTTAAAATATGCTTTCAATGTTCTTGAAGTAGTTAGAGTTTGTCTTTCTAGAATTTTCCACACAATTCTTTTTTGGAGTAAACCACTTTTGATTTTTAATTTATTGAATTCTCATTAATAAATTTATGTTATTGAAATTTGTGCCTCCAAGTAGGGCCCACTTGTTCCTTTAATAAAAGACATTTAATAAATTTTCAAGTCCAAAACTTGAAGTTGACTGCATTAAACAAGAGTGGGATGTGTTTTAATTTTTTGAACATGATAGTTGATTTCTTAGCCATTTAAACCACTCTATAAGTAATCTTCATAGTCCCAAATTTACAACAAGTCTTCCGGAGCATGATTTGGAGTTATGGTTCTCAACTTATAGCCTCAGGAAGTTGAGGTTCCAAACAAATTTACCAACAAACCATGAAAACATAGTTTATTTTTCTTTGAATTTATAAGAGAGTTATGACCAATTTCACCTCTTTAAACCTATTCCATTGTCTTCCTCATCGAATTACCTTTCCAACGAGGTATAGTTTTCCCAAATCCGACTCCCATATCTCAAGTTATGGCTCTTAGAAAAGCATTCCTCGAGAGTTGTTGAGTAATTTTCAAGGGGAAATCTAGGCCTTGATTTCAACTCTTCCACTCCATTAAAAATTTTGACTTTTTTTGGGAAAATATATATCCCACATACATGGGGATATTGGGATTTAAAGTGTTCATAATGTAAAGTGAACCATGCCTTTAATGTGAAACACAAAGAGATTATGGAGACTTAGAGTTCTACCCTTAGAAAATTAATGGATTAATTACATATTTTGGCCACCCAGTCATCATCCAACTAATGCCCAATCAATGCCCAATGGCATTCTCGTAATCACCCAGTTAGCAATGAATCAGCTCCACATCATCACCATGTGTCACTATGTAATAGATCACCACGAACTGGCACATGTCACCATTGGTTTGGTTGCCACATGTCAAACTCACTTTTGTCGCCACGTGTCATCAATAGTTGGTTGCCATGTGTACAAATACTTGGTTGCCATGTGGAGTGATCTCATTGGTTAATGGTATAATGGGAAAAACTTAGGATAAGTCTCTTAATTAAGAGAAAAGGTGGACGAGAGGTGGGGAGAAAGGTTGTGAGGGAGGAGAGAGAGGGGAGGGAATGTGGATGCAAAGTGAAGGAGGAGTGTAGGTCTGCATGGAGGGGTGAGGAAGGTCAGAGGTAATAAGGGAATGTGGAGTGAAGAGGGAGAAGGAGGTAGAGGGGATGTGGGGGTATCCACACAAGATTAATTTATAATAAGTATGGGAAGTGGGAGTGTAAGAACCAAGAAAATGTGTGGAGCGAAGAACTAAGCAAATAAACCAAGAAAATGAGACTAAGTCAAGACTTAGTCTTAACTACTAAGAATGGAACCAAGGAAAATAAGTGTGGTTTCGAGAATATTATCATGGTTCCAAAAAGATCTTAGTCATGTTGCACATGGAAAAAGGTGTTTTTTTTGCCGTTAGACATTAACCTAGATATATTGAGCATACATGCCTAGATTTTTAATCCATAAAGTGCATGACAAAGCTGAGACTAAGGGATACACTATGAACTGATAATCGTTCAAAATTTTCGTCTTCTGATATCAATTTTTTTTTATTATTATTCCAAGAGAAAGAAACCTAGGTAATCAAATATTTTGATCAACAATTACATTGGAAAGATACAAGAGATCATACAAGTGGTCTTCTCATCTTTTCAATGTGTTATTTTTAGTTGCAAGTGTTGGGATACCTTCAACCGAAGAAATGTAAAGGAAGATCGTGATAGTGGGATAATATGTATTAACTGTAAAAGAATGTGGTTTGAAACTAAGGAGCCTTATGTTTTCCTAAAACATTGCAACCAAGTGTTTTTTACCCAAATGTGTTGGATGGGGATTAGTGGTTTGTACTGGGACATAGTTCGATATCAAAACATATTTTTGAAAACAACAATGTTATAATGCCAAGCGAGGAAGATAACCAGGGTGATGGCAACGAACAGTGATACGTAAATGCTTTGTTTCAACATTTATATTTTGGATGTGTCATTTTATTATGGGTATCTATAATTGGTCGATTATGTTTTTTTTTGTTTTTGTTTTTTTCATTTTATAATATTGGATATGAAAAGTTAACAACCATTTACAACCACCATTTTGAAATTACATTAAATAGTAAAAGCATAAAATGTGGTTTTAATATATTTTTATTGTCATATTTATTGTTTATTATAGCAAATTTATGTTGTATTGTATTAACATATGTCTATGTTAACCTTTGAATTACTAAGCATTAATTGAGATATCACAAAGTAAACATATTTTTACTTTGATGGAACTTCTAAGGACAATTCCAACAAAATAACTTCTTGCAATGTCTATGAGTTCTGGAATCACATGTGTGGTGTTGGCATTACCAACTTTGATGACATTCCCAACCTTAAATAGTGCAACTATCATGACCTTCACCTATTCCACTCCATCATTTTGTTTTCTTTATCATATAAACTTATATTAATCATTATTTTTACATTGTCCTTGAAATAAGTGTAAATATAGGAAGGACGTGGAAATTTTAAAAGATTCTTTTTCTCGAGCATAGTCACAATTAAGGAAAATTTTAAGGATCCATACTTATCTAAAAGTATAGAAACCTTTGCCAATTTTACAAATTTTTAAAATACTAATTATAAAATGCTTGGTGATATTCTTGTAAGAGTATTCTAATTTCTAACTATTGGTATATTTTTTAGAAAATATTGACAACTTATAGAGTAAAATAATTTTATCCCGTATTAGAATTTGGGTGAATAATTAAGAAAATAAAAAAATAGCAATTTATTTTTAGAAGAAAAGAAGACAAATCATGAAGTTTAGTCTCTAAAGTTTTCTTTGACCATAATCCAACCCTAGAAAGCTTGGATATAAATTGTTACCGTGCAAGACAAAGATTGAAATTCATTATTATTAATGATTTCATTTTCATATTTAATAATTTAATTTCAATTAATTATAATTTTAAAAAAATAAAAATTACTAAATATAACTACTATAAATTTAATGAACAATTATTATAACTCTATCATTACAATAGATGGAAAAATAACATTTAAGAGGAGTAATTATTCAAATTGATTTTTCATTAGTTAATCAAATTCAATAGTTGCATACATTTTAATACAAAATCAACAAAATTCATTACTTAGCATACTTTTTTAATAGAAGATTCAACTAATACTTACATACTTTTTTAATAGAAGATTCATAAAGTTAGTAATAAAGTATAAAATTGTGAAGTCATTTCATTGAAAGTATATAGATCAAAATTTATTATTATTCTTTATATTTAATATTTTAAAATTAATTAAATAAATTTAACGTATTATAATAGTTGGATAATATAAATTAATAAAATCTTTAGAAAAATTAAAATACAATAATTGTGATTTTAGTAAATAATTATATTATAACTTTGTCTTGTAATCTTTGAATAACAAAAATTAAAAAATAACATTATTATTACATTATCATTATTGATCCAGATTAGATCATTATATTGTTTGTCATCTATCTCGATCATTTCAGAGTGGAAAAAATTGGAGGATTCAACTTGTAGGGACATTTTAGTGGCAGGTCCCAATTTGGAAATTTGGAGTCTGGAACCTTTTGGAGTCATTTTGATGCATTAAATGACGTGTTTTGGGGTTCTAGTGTCTGGAACATGTGCACACCCCATTGAGAGTGTTCTACACTCTGATACCTTTCCAACAGTGCAGACCGTGCATCAATAAGAGCTTGTATGCAAAAGTTATGCCTCTCGCGAGTTGACCTACCTTATTGACCACCATGGTACGAGAGGATGCCACATCAGCCCATGTTACTCATGCATATGGGGCTAGCCACACATATAATTTCAAGAAGATTCTAGAAGGTTCAAATACCTATCAAAATTGAGGGTTGAGGAAGTCAACAACCTACCCCTAAATGGATATCAGGCTATGTTAAATACCAAGCCACTAGGAGGAGAATGGGTTCCATTCTTTTGCATGGCATCTTGTTCCATAGCTTAGTAGAACATCTGAGAGTGGTATTATGTGAGCATAACATAGGAGAATAGATTATGTAGCAACCATACACACCATAGGTCAAAGGAAACTCCACAAAGAGTGTCTCGTTCTTTGTACTTGCATCATTTCTATACCAGAGAAAATAGAGTAGAGCAGCCTCACCTTCTAGCTGGGTTTTTTCCCGTATTGGGTTTCCTAGTTCATATCTTGCATTTGTTTTTGGATGGTGTGTATCTATTTGTGTTCTCTATTTTTTGCATTTGAACTATTTCATACATTTTTTAAGAAGAAAACCAGTAATCAAGAGTTTGAGATCTAAAGAAAAAATAACATTAATAGTAATGATTTCAGTTATTTATCAGATCTGTTGTAACGAACTGTTCCAGTGGAATATCCACGACCGTTTATAGAACAATTATTATTATTAGTGAATATTTATATTATAATGTTGTTATTTTTGTTATGACTGGCATAATCAATAACTAATTGGGAACCTACTCATGTGAAATGGGGTTGTGTTATCCGATTGCTACCACTATACCCTCCAGGTGTGCCCACGATACCCCATACCGGACACACAAGGTAAGCCGAGGTTTCGAACCAGTCACTTCACATAATGGAGTGCCTTAACAGTACACTCCATTACCAACGACTCTACACCTCGGGAGCCTAAAAATTGAAGGACGTGGGGGTGGGATTTGATCCACTTATGTGTGATATTATAATGTTATTACTGCAATATATGAAAAAAGACATAATTATTCAAATCACATTGATTTCACTCATCATATTTAAGTATTTTTGTTTCTAAACACATTTAATCAACATGTTGTATCTTGCTAGACAATAAAAAAATTCACCTAGAAGAAGAGTTAAACATTATATGACATTAATGGTTATAACTTTTTGCAATCACAATCCAAATTAAACGATTTCATAAAAGTTAAACATTATATGGAAAATGTAAATTACAATCACAATCCAAATTAAATGATTTCATGAAAGTAAAATAAACATTACAAAAGTAAATTTAAATGAGTGATACATCTCTAATTTAATTTAAAAATAGAGAAATCATTAATAATGTTAATCATTAGCATACTCATAATACATTTTATAAATCAAACAACAACAACCACAACATTATATGAAAAGCATAATATACATGAACTATATACATGTCAAATATACATCCCAACAAAATCTGTAATAAACATGTCATATATACATCTCAAGTCAAATATAAAACAATCAATATATATGTCAATCAGTACCACTAGTAGCTAGGTTCACTACCAAAGCCAAAGGCATAAGTTTCTCTGCTACCATAGGTAGAGGGTATCTCAATATCTATGTCAGAAAGAAATGACAAAAGTACACTATCATATGTCTCTCCATCAAGATCAAGTTGTGCAGCACTCGATGTGAACATAAAGTCCACAACATCAATATCTTGTGACACATGTGGAAGAGGAGGAGGAGGAGGATCAGTGGATGGTGACACATGTGGAGGAGAAGAAGAAGGATCAGTGGATGTTGACACAAGTGGTGGAGGAGGAGGAGGATCGATGGAGGGTGACACATGTGGAGGAGAAGTAGAAAGATCGATGGATGTTGATACAAGTAGAGGAGGAGGACGAGGATCGGTGGATGTTGCAGACACATGTGGAGGAGAAGTAGGAGGATCGGTGGATGTTGCAGACACATGTGGAGGAGAAGCAGGAGGATCGGTGGATGTTGCAGACACAAGTGGAGGAGAAGGAGGAGGATCAGTGGATGTTGCAGACACATGTGGAGGAGAAGAAGAAGGATTGGTGGATGTTGCAGACACAAGTGGAGGATAAGTATGAGGATCAGTGGATGGTGACACAAGTGGAGGAGAAGAATGAGGATCGATGGATGTGACAGAAGTGGAGAAGGAGGAGGAGGATCATTAGATGGTGCAGACACATGTGGAGGAGAATTAGGAGGAGGAGTAGGACCAAGTGGTGGAGTAGAGGATGTGGATTAGTCTGGTGATGATCCAGATGGAGTGGAATCATGAGCAACACCCCTCAAACTCTTGACGAGGTTGCCAAGACCAACAAGATTATGCATCAATGACATCATGTCACAAGGCAGTGTCATCCATATCGTAGATAGCTCTGGTACCCATAATGTCTCGAACTAGTGCGAGTACCACTCCATGACTAAACATCACACCACATAGGCAATATGCCACATCCATCTGGTTCTCCAAGAAATATGGAGCACCGCGAGTACCACTCCATGACTAACCATCACACCACATAGGAAATTTACCTAGTGGTGCTCCATATTTCTTGGAGAACCAACAATATGTTTAGGGGTGTGCTATGTTGTATAACGAATCGACCACTGGGTGTCCAAGAAGATGCACCACTATGGTTATTTTTTAATATAGTGTGGTGTCATTTTTTGCACAACACTAGTGCATATTGTTATTGTATACGCATTGGTAACAATACATCCCATAAAATGCACCGCTATAAATTCTTAAATATTTTGCTCAATGTCATGTTATTTACAACACCGGTGCAGTTTTTTAACTTTGGTGCACTGATAGGTTAATTTTTACGTTGAAAATTGGGTGGTGTAATCCATTTATTGGAATGCCATGGTGCTCCATATTTCTTGGAGCACTGGCATTTTGTTTAGCGGTGCGTTGTTTTCTATAATGCACTAGCCACAGGGCATCTAGGAAAACACGCCACTATGAATATTTTTGAAATTTGGTGCAGTGTCATTTTGTTAACGACACCAGTGCGTATATGTATCATGTACTCATTAATGGTAGTGCTTCATGTATAGTATAGGAAACATTAGTTTCAGGGCAAGCCAAAGCATTCAAGTGCACCGCGTAGAATTGAAAACAAAATTTTTAAAAAGGCCAAATTTCATGCCAATTTGACATTTTAATCCGATGAAAATTCAAATAAGAAGGTAAGGCTCTTATGTCCCGAGGAGGCATGGTTCCACCGTAGAGAAGAAATTAAAATTTGAGGTAATTTCAAAAATTCGTAAATGTGTGGAATCTACCAATGGAGCTATCTAACTCACCGTAGAGCACTACAAATGAAGCGGTCTTGGAAGACAAGTGAGCATTGATGCTTGTCAGAGAGTTTGGAAGCACATAATCAAGTGGAATAATGAAAATTGGTTTGGTAAAAATAAAATATTTTACCTTTCCCTAGTGCGCCTGATGACAGGCATGCACACCAAGGTGTCATATTCACATTCACTTGGTTGCTTTGTTCGGTGCTTATATTTTTTTGTTTATAATGGATAATGGTGCACCTGAATTTTGAAGCACCGGGGAGTTAGTATTGTGTGCACACCGGGGTGTATTTACCTTATAGTTGCACCATTAAAACCTTTGGTCGCCTGCCTCCACTAACAACCTTTGCTATAAATAGAGAAGGAATAAGTTTTTTAGGGAGGTTCCATAAAATCCTCCACTCCAAGGTGTTCTCCTTGTAGTGTCATCTTTGTCTGTGATCGAGCACCACTGCTAGATTTGTAGATATTCTAACCCTTGTTGTATATTTTACACAACAACACCTTCTCATATAAGTGCTTCAAAAACATATTATTTCTACCAAACCAATAATATATTATCATTAGTATATAATAAAGATTAAAAAGTACGACAATTGTATCACATTATGGAAAATAAAGACATTAATAATTACCTAGTATTTTTGGTTGCCTCAATGGGATTAGGGTTTTGTCCACCATAATCTCAATGGACAATGTCCTAGTGTTACTGACATGTGTCACTCTAGGAAAATCATGTGATTTAGGAATGGGGACACTAGGGATAGCTCTGTGAACATCTAGATAGTCTTTGATGCCATGGGAAGAGGTTCCATGTGAGCTACCAGAAACTATGAAAGCATCAAAAGCGGACAGAGGACTGATGTAGAGAGGATGAGGGAGTGTGAGTAGGAGACAAATAGGATAAAAATATGGTCAGTATGTGACTTATTTAAGGTGAAGGATGTGATGGCATAAGTGTCACTTTTCTAGTGTCAACATCAACCTCATGAGGCATGGGCTCAAGAACTCTCAAATGATCTCACTCCCAAAAAAATCATTTTTTATTCAGATATAAGATTAAATCACATTGATGATGAAGGTTTTTAATGAAATTTGAGACTTTATTTTTTGGAGGAAATGGGAGTGTGGTTTCCATTGTTAGGAACTGAATCCAATGCATAGGATTTGTACCAATAGAAAATGAGGTGGGTAAGGAATCAATGGTAGAGGAAATCTCAAGCAAGGAACTCATGGGTCATGTGGAGATCTACTCATTCAAGGACATTTTGTTAGGAGAAGTGAGTAAGGATAAGAAAATGGGTGGTTGAAGAAAAGGAAAATTAGATACTATAGATACAAGTGTAGAACAACAAGAAACAAAGGTTAGGATTTTAGATCTGATTAGTAGAACCAATATCTCACCTAGAGAATGCTTAGCCAAGTTGGTTGAAAAACCTAGGTACAAAGTCACATCGGCTAGGGTTAGGGGTTACATATATTACATGAAAGATCATGCAATCATAGGGAATTTCATGGGGATTTAGCCCTTAGAAAAGGATTTAATTTAGTGGATAAGCTCAATATGGAATCGCAAGGGCTAGGTAGATCTAAAGTTAAGGTCCAAGGGAATTTTCATAGCCATTTTTGCAAGTGCAGAAGACAAAGAGAGGGTCTTTAAGGATTTTCCCTACTTATTCAACTCAACATGTTTACATATGAGGCTTTGGATGAAGAATTTTAGCACCCAAAAGGAATATTTTACAATAGCTATAATATGTATCTGGTTGTATTCACTCCCTCAAGAATTTTGGGATGAAGGGATGTTTGCAAGAATAGGAAAAACATTGGGATTCTTCATTAAAACATTAGAAATCACCATAATAGGTATATATATAGCCTATGCAAGAATTTATGCTTATATAAATGCTTTGATAGCTTCTCATATTCCAATTGCATTGGTTTCCAAGACTCATAATAGATAGAAGCTCTGGACTACGATCACATTCCTTTATGTTATAGGAAATTCCATGAGCATATAAATATATTTAAGGACTACCCTCTAAATTCCATAATTAATCTAAAAAAGTAGGAGGAGAGGACCAATAAGGACGGATTTTTCAAGGTGTCAAGCATATGAAAATTAGGAAAAAACCACACCACCTAGGAAACCAATAATATCCCAAAAGTGGCTAATAATTTTTAATCTTTAGCAAAGAGTAGAAACCCATGGAGTCATTGTTTTGATGCATTTTACACTTGTGAGTTGGCTTCTTTGACTATCCTTACCTCGTCCATATACCTCATTATTCCCCATTACCATATGTTTTCATTTTCTTGAAGTCAAATGCCTGCAGCAAGCTTTAAGAGTTAAAAGTTGTATAGTTTGTGATTTCCTAAGTCTTTAGTAGATTAGATTGGGTTTCTAGAACATATCTTACTAATGATGATTTTCTCAATTATGTTCTTGTACCAACAGTTCACTTTCGCTACCTGAGTTTGGTTGTTAGCATATGTGCATTCCCTCAAATGGAAAATTACCACCTACATTTCAAAGATCTAGATGCCAGCATGGTGTGTGTTCCTTAGTTCATGCCCAGGTCACACAAACAAGTCTCTAGCTATGGTCAAGGTTTTTTAGACAAAAAACGTGCCAAATTAGCAGACGAAAACCTTCAAACGTAATTTGTGGGCATATCAAGGTGAATCGTGGAAATATGGGACATGGGTTTTGTGGAGAAGGATCCCATTTAGCTAACTTATGTCTATATTCTTGACATAATGTAGTATCAGGGAGATATGGTCGTTTCTCTAATCTCGGTTTGTCCAGATTTCCTGTTGCGACCTGTATTCCAAAATGACTTAATTTGTAAAATCGGATTTCATTTGATTCAACAGTTTTGGCTTTGGGAGATTGGATCTCATCCTCCCCATTGAGTTTTTTATATAAATAATACCTCTAAGGGCAGAGGAAGGGGGACTATTGATATAACTTAATTTGCATTGGATTAATTTCAAAGAGACCTTCGTAATCGTTGTGTTTATTATGACTGTGTGAGATTGAGTTCTAAGTAGCTCATTGTCTTGTTCGGAGGGCCCACCAACTTGGATTGTGTAGCTACATCTAGTACCATAGCTAGGTAACTAACTTGTTGTGTGTTTTATTCTATTTCTGCAAATACTTTGTTTTGGACTATAATTATAATTATTAGACAACATAGATTAATTGTTTCAGTTAAGGTTTAATGCTTCAACATCTTATTAGTCTACGAACTCTCGGACTAATAGATTTAATGTCAAGGATTTCTACATATAAATAACCCAACATTTTTGGCATTGTTGTCGGAGAGGTTATACAAGGGATTAGAGTAAATCTAGGTTATTTTTACAAGTTTTTGTTTTGTAGCTACAATTGCAACTTGGGGGAGGAGAAGCGGTAAGACACAAAGGTGCCCTTAATTCAGAATTTATGAAGGGGTTCTAGCTTGATGCATTCACTTTGGTGAGTTTCTTTGAAGTCTCATTTTTTTATTTCATGCAAGTTTCTTTTTATGCAAGTGTGTTTTATTTTAGTTTTGTTCATGAAAAGAATAGAAGCCTAACTTGTGTGAACATATAACTTGGTGACAGCAGGATATTAATAGCACGGTGGCGCTTCGAGTACATGTTGGTTGCTTGAATTTGTTTTAAGTGTGTTTCATTTTCAATTCTTCAAGACTTTTTGGTGTTGTAAGAACCCCATGCACTAATCCATTTGTGGGCAGGAAATTTAAGACCAACAAAAGAATTCAAAGAAACTCAAGAACTTGTTGAGTAGAGGAGGGCATGCCACCACAAGGATATTCTTAAATCCTTGTCCAAAGTTGAATATTGTCACTAGGGGTGAGTATGTATCTCTGGAAGCAGAAGAGGATCCATGAACAATTTCCACACAACGACTTAGAATTTTCTTCTAGTTATCCTTGTCAGCATGGGGAAGAGATCAAAGAGTCATGGATAATACCTGATGAAGAATAGACATTGGAGACGGAAATTGAAGAATTCCTTTCATATTTGTCACTAGCTCCAGATCCCTTGTACACTAAGGAGATTGATGTTATGAGGAAAATCTCTCTATGGCTAGCAGTAAACCACAACAGACGGAAATGACTACAGAAATCAACTCTAATCTTAGGTATGCTATATAAACAAATATGCTAGCAAGATAAGATAAAAGGCCTACCTCGGCCAGACGTTCGATGAAGTCCATCGTTGAGCACTTGACTCAAAACGATACACCTACAACTTGTCCTCAACAACCAAGAAACACAAGCATATGGTGATAATACATAATGTTAGCACATTCAATAGCATAATCCATCAACATTCATAACAAATACTCCCATGGAATAACAATTCAAATATTTGCAAGATATTAATTGGACAAGAAAAGAGTATTTCTATTAAAATGTAATCAACAGAAGTGAATGAATTACAAACTTCCGTGTCGGCACGGTTCGTAACCAAGAAACTAAGTTCCTTCCAACTAGGCCTCCACCAAAGGCAAGCTCATATAAGAGATACAATGAGGTTCTCAATCAAGTAGGGAAGAGCTTAGGGGATGAACAATGTGTTCAGACTTAAAGGACAAAGGGATGTAGACTCAATATGAAGTGAATAATTTCTCCAGAGTAACTTTGCTCTCAAAGTTGAATTATTCTCCTCTTTTCCATAGCTTGGATTTGACCCATTTGTAGCCTTCAAGTGGAGTTGAAGGGTCGAGTCAGAACGTTTCCAGTATATGGAAGGTCAAGGATCATGGATCTCATGACGTGATATGGAAACTCAACACCATTTTTAAAATCCTGATGTGCGCGGGATGTAGTGGTGCAACCTGTGTATACGCACGTTGTACAATAGGTAGGGCACGTATATGTGGAAAAATAATGTTTTTAGCTCTGGGATTTGCAAAACGGGACTTCAAGTCTGCATAGGGAAATGGAAAACGGACTTATGTGCAAGTTTGCATAGGGTGAGGAAAATCTTTCTATAACAAATGCCCCCTAATGTGTGAGGTCAGAGGAGAATCTGCGATGGCTGAAATACATTATAAGACCCAGAAGTAGAGTAATGGGGACCTAGCTGGAAGAACTAGTTTCTCATTACAAACTGTACTGACTTTGCACACATGACTGCCAATTTGAATTACATTGCAGATCCATGTGAAAATATACCAAACAGTTGTCCATGGCCATGAATAGGTGATACAAAGGTGGATACATGCCAAAGACTATCATAGTCACGAACAAGGACCAGTAAAACTAGTCTCAAAATAAATCTGAAGATATCTGTATACAATGGAGTACAATCTGATCTCTCATGATCACTGAAGTCACATAGGTATTGGTCCAATGAAAGGCAGCAACAGATCAGGAAAGTTGCGACTATAAACTGATGTCTTCAAGTCTTCTACACAATTTCCAAAGGTGCAATTCTACATCTTGTGAATAAAGGAGTTGAGGTCAAACTCAATGAGACTTTGTTTGATTACCAGTCATTAAGGTATATCATTAACAAACGTGAGACAACCCACCGATAATGAAAATTATGTATCAACGCACCAAGTACATTCTTACAAGTGTGAATAAAGGAGTCGGGGTCGAACACTTGAAGAATCTGTCGATCAGGAGACATTGATGTATTCCCAACTGTCGATGGCGTGAGAACTTTCTACTAATGACTGCAAGCCTCTAGGTACTCATAGGACTCTAGGTCTCGTCTCCAGAATAGATTAGTTGAAGTCTATGGAAGGAGACTCATTGAAAGGAGAGAATTAACGCATCTCTCATCATTAAGAATGAGGTACAAAGCAGGAGCTTGAGGATTTGGAGAAAATCGGGCAAATAAAATGTTCACGAACCAACGATTCGGTGCATCTTTCGCGTGTGTCAGATACAAGTGGTACACGAAAAATACCCTCTGAATAGAATCCAATAAGGAAAACTACTGATAAAGGAAAGGAAACCACCAATAGGGATAATGGCATCCAAGACATTGCACGAATCCCAATGTGTGAATAGATGTCTTGTCGTCGAACACAAGGGAAACCACCCAATCAGCAACCAATGATGAAATGTCGACTGTTGGGTTCAAGGTTACCTACCAATGAGGAAAGTAGGACCAGGGTGCGCAATAGGACTATAGATTCATGTGATTTTGAGACACACTAAGGGTATGGTCGACATGCAAAGGCAAGAGTTCTGAGAATGGTCGACACAGGTTAATAGACATCCTTTGAAAAATAGAATGAGACATATGGAAGACTATGGCAGCATAGAATCAATGATGAAACTTTGATATGCATGAGGCATCAATCAAAATCTCCATAGGGACTCGAAGAGTAACCAGTCGAGGGAGTAAACTCTTTGTAACGAGCTCAGCTTCCTAAGGTCATGCTAAACCCAAAATTTTGATGACAAGTGGACTCAAAAATTTTGTGTTATGTTCAAAGTCGACATAATTGTTGTCAATATAAGATAATATTCCCTTCCCTCCTGTCTTTTTTTGTTTGTTCATAGTCAAATGAATTTTATGATACAGAGGATGAAATGAGTGTCGCAAGTAAGCAAAATTAGTTCCAGTAGTGGAACATATGTATGCTCAATGCCAGGAGGTGCATGTGGGAGATGGAAACTCGGGGGAATGTTTCCTCCTAGTTATAGGGTGTCAAGTTGAAAAGGATATAAACAAGGCTCTGCTTGGTTAAGAATGCAAATTTCTAAGGTGAATGACTTATAACACAAAAGCAAGAACCGACAATAGGCTCAATACTGCAAACAAGGGCATGAGATGCAATTACAACTTAATGCCAATAAATGTCCTTTTTCGTAATCTTAGTCTACTTGGTTTGAAAAAGGGATAAACTTGCACCAAATAGACGTCCTTTCAAATCCAATTTACAGGTGTGAAAGAGACAAATTCACTCGGCAATCTTTTCACTTTTGAAAACGAGTCATAAAATAGCTTAAATCAAACTCGCTTGGGAGTCCTCTAGGTATAGGTTAGCATGTTTATGAGTAATAAATGAGGTTCAACATAGAGTCATGTATTAGCTATAAGGGACTCTCGATCCTACGGAAAAAATATTTGCACGGACACCAAATGAAGCAGAGGATCTAACTAGGGTACCCATGTTTGGTAAGTCTCTACCATTTGGTAACGACACTTCTAGTTGATAAAAGGTTTCATGTTGTTACAAAATGGTTTTGTACCTAAGGCATATGAGTGACAGTCATAGGACGATGAAAATGTGCATGACGGATTGGATACCTATCCTATATGTTGGGTAACGAAAATACATGTCCAAATTTATGAACAAGGGACATGGCGTTCAAAACCGCAAGAATCCGTGAATAAAACTATAAAAACCAACTCAATCCACTGTTGTATTTGTCCATTAGGCCAAAATATTGGACGAAACTATGCAAAGTGGCTAAAAATTTGCTATAAATAGTAAAAAAAAACAATTTTACTATACCATTTGTATTTTTTACCCAAATAGTGGATTTTGGAACAAATTACCTTCGAACTTCAACTTGTGATTGTGGGAGCTATGAGCAATGGAATCGACGACTGTTTGGACCAGGTAACTCATCTTACTCTACTATTTCTTTTTAGTGGATTAGATTTTGTAATTAGGTTCCATTTTTTAAGTTATTTAGGGTGAAAATTGAAAACTTAGGTGTATGCGGGCTATAGCTCATCTGGTCGCGTATACACATGCTTATATGCAGTTGTTCAAAAAACAACCATCGTATAATCAGCCCTGTATGTGATTGTGTACATTATAGCTCGCGTATATGTTCGTGAAAAAACAAATTAGAGGTTGCTAACTCAAAAAATGGTTTGTCTCTTGCAGGATGGTGCTAGAGAGAAAGAGAACATGAGGAGGTAGATGTTGCAGTGGAGAGAGATCCAGGGGCCCAAATGGCCTTGAAAATATGTCGACTATATAATTTTTGGGCTCTCAAAGGTATGAGGGCTCAAGTGATATTGCTACAGTTTCTCATGGATTACTGGGATCCAGATAGTGAGAGCTTCAACCTTGATGGACAACCATTAAGGATTGAAGTCGAGGACATTTATTTCTTGACGAGATTGTCACATCGGGGTGAGGTGGTCAAAATCAAAGCCCAGGGAGCTAGGAGTGGCATGAAAATCAAGGAATACATAGCCACTCAATCCATTGGAGGGACTGAGAAGGTCGGGAGCCAACTCCCCATTTGAGCGATAAAAAATCTAAGTCTCAAGATTGATGTCCTCGTTTTGACACAGATCATAGGATCTACCTCTTTACACCAGACATCAAGG
>ML791456.1:211813-226507 GCA_009831015.1 Picea engelmannii
GACTCTTTTGGCGTCTCGCAAACGCCGTAGTTTTTTATCATGACACTCATCCGGTGCAACATGCATAAATGTCATGACTATTGTATGATCGGTTGTATATGTATATTGAGGGTGTTAGCCCCAATTTTGTGCTATAAACATCATATTTTTTTAAATATATATAAAAATATGGTTCTTCACCTTAACTTATGTTACAATGTGTACATTGATGAAAATGTTTTCTTTGCTTCAGTTATGTGACAAATTCCAATATAAAACAAAATTAGCATATGCATTGGATACATAATTAAAACTCCTAGGTATGTGATGATAAGTAATAAAATCAAACTATCTTTCCAAAATTTGTACCCATAGGAATCGTTGGAGTAGAGTAGGGTCATGCACATGGTAACTATCGTTCAACTGACATGCAACTAAATGGGAGTCTAGGAGAACCTCTAAAGAGAGAATACCATGTGAAATGGCATCACACAATTTTTTTATAATGGAGCTATATTCGACCACATTATTCATGGATGGCCCTAGGCATACGCCACCTGAAGACACCAGTAGACCCTCGGGTGAGTAAACAACCCAAGCAATGGAAGCCAAGTTCCGTGTATGACGACTGGCCCCGTCTGTGAATCCTAAGTAGACCGAAGACTCCATTGACATCTGTTAACCAAGGGAAAACTCGATAAGCAAGCTGAAGATAAAATAAAGGGAAAATATATATACACTAAATTACATTAGTATACAAAGAGTTACGCCCAAGCTTGGGGCTCGTGCGTAATATATTTTCAAATAGAGCCCATTCCTGGGCTCAGCCAACATGTTCCTTTCATAATATTCTAATTCATAAGCTCCTTTTTCTAAGACATGTCGCACGATATAGGGATCGTGCCACATGGGCTTGAACTTGCCTGCCTCCAATGGTTCTTTGGCTTGACCATATATAAGGACCAAGTCACCCTCAACATAAAACCGAGGACAAACAAACTTATCATATTGGACCTTGATGGGTCTTTTATTCACTTCAATAGCCGTAGAGGCGTCTCGACGTTGCTCATCTAGACTCTCTAGGTGTACGAGGCATCGTTCGATATCGGAAGTGTCAAGTAGGAGTGCAACTGCCAATCTAAGAAAAGGGATTTTTCATTCAATAGGTAAGATCGACTCCACACCGTGTACTAACTGGAAAGGAGAAAACCCGATGGAAGTCTTGACTGAGGTTTGGTATTCCCAAAGTGCAGGATATAGCATGATATGCCATTCAGATTTGCTCTAGATGACAATTTTATGCAGAATGGTCTTGAGAGACTTATTCACGGCCTCTACTTGTCCATTCGTCTGGGGGTAGTAAGGGGAAGAATGACCATGCTTAAACCCTAGTTTAGGTGCTAGTTCTTCCATCATTTCATTATGAAAGTGATTGCCATGATTAGTGACAATGTCACTCGGGATTCTGAACCTGGCTATAATTTGATTGAATACGAAGAAGGAAACAGTCTTCCCATCGGATTTAACTATAGGCATGGCCTCAGCCCACTTAGTAAAGTAGTCTATGACCACGATAATGTGTTTATTCCCCCCAGCCAAAGTTGGGTTGCAATAAAAAAATTCCACCACCCACTTGGTGAAGGGACCGACAGTAATGACTGGATGGAGAGGGGTTGGATGCGAGTGCATTTTTCGAGTGAACACCTGGCAGGGGTGACACTTCTTAACCTCTTTGATGCAATGTTTAAATATAGACGGCCAAAAATAATAGGCTCACGAAATTTTTTGGGTTGTCGCAAGCCCGGATAGATGACCAGCACAAGCGCCACTATGGTAGTCATTTAAAATAGACTCGGCTTCTTCGTGAGTTAAACAACTACGTAGGATATTGTCTACTCCTCGACAATATATATTGTCACTGATGATAAGGTAATTCTTTTCTTAGTATCGTATACGTCGTCGATCATCTCGCGAGAGATGCTAAGGGAACTTCAAAGTTTGATGATAGAGAAAAATGTCTCCATACCAGGGGTTTGACGATGAGACAAGGAAAATGTGTTCATCCGCAAATGAATCAACATTAATAACATCCTCATCTAATCGAGGGAGGTTGGATATTAACTCTGCAAAAACTAGTGATTTTTTGGATTTCGTAGAAGTGAAATTGAGATCGAACTCTTGTAGAATGACAATCCATTTATTGTAATTTCCCCCTATGATATGCCTGGCAAGGATGTATTGAAATGGATTGACATCAACAACCAAAGTATTTTTTCAAAGCAATATACAATGTTGTAATCATTGGACTGCGTGAACGGCAGCCAAAGCTATCTTTTCAACATGAGAATATTTGAGTTCAGGGTCGGCTAAGTTTCGACTAAGATGGTGAATGGCGTTCTCGTGGAGCTCATCATCCTCCTGAACCAACACCATACCAATCGTCTCTTCAGAGGCGGCGACATAAAGCAAGTAATCTCTACTATAGTCTGGAGACTTCAACAGAGGCGTCAATACGAAGACTTTCTTCAAAGCATTGAAGGACTCTTGGGCTCGTTCAAGCCAGATAAAAGGAGTTTCCTTCTTTAAGAGATGCATGAAACCCTTAGTAATATTGGCATATTTCACTATAAATCATCGTAAAAAGTTATCTTTCCTCTGTAAACCTTGAAGTTGGTGAATAGTGCGCGGGGGAGGCAATCAAAGTATTGCCTCAACCTTTAACAGATATACCATGATCCCAGTCTCAGAGACTAAAAATCCTAGAAGACGACCTGACCTAATGCAAAAGATGCATTTATGAGGGTTCAACCGGATGTGATAATGGCGACATATTTCAAAGACGAACCGAAGGTGCTTAGGGTGATCCACTCTCTTATGGGAGTGAGCAACAAGATCATCAAGATAGGCTTCGACTATATGCTTGAGATCGTGAAATGCAAAGGTCATAGCACGTTGGAAGGTTTCTCCAGCGTTTTTAAGGCTGAAAGGCATCTTCCGGTATGCGAAAGTACCCCAAGGGAAAATAAATGTCGTCTTGTGTTGGTCCTTGGGTTTAATCTAAATTTGGTTATACCCTTAAAATCTGTCCATGAAAGAAAAAACTTTGCTTCTCGCACACTCATCGAGAAACTGATCGATGAAGGGTGTCGAGAAGTTGTATTTAGGACATGCTTTGTTCAGGTCACGAAAATCCATGAATACATGGATGGTTCCTTGCTTTTTATTCACAGGAATGGGATTGCATACCCATTCAGTCAAGGGAACCCAGTAGATAAAGCTAGCATTAAGCAGTTTTTCTACCTCTGCCTTAATAGCAGGGGCCTTCTGGGGATTGATAGCTCTAAGACGTTGTCGAATAGGCTTAGCATCCGGGTAAGTTTTAATTTCATGTTCAATAATTCAAGGGTCGATTCTTGGCATCTCTTCATATGACAACACAAATACATCTCGAAATTCCTTGAAGCGTTTGGTGTAGATCAGAATTTCTTCTGGCGAACAATCTGCACCGATGTATACATTTTCAATATTTCCAAGAATACGAGAGATATAGATTGTGACGGTAGGAGAGATACTCGCCATGTTTCCTTCGACATAAATGTCATGCGTATCAAGTAGAATTACAGTATGACCGACCATCTCGCTCAAAGTAGATCTAAAATCATCTTGCTCGATTCTAGAAAGATTTGGGAGAAAATAAGAGTGATGATGCATATCATCCCAGAGTCTATAGGAACCATTCATGGCCTCAACAATAGCTTCATATGAAGGCAAAGTCTCATCGAGGCAGTGACATGAACAAGACGATGAAGTGTCCCACACAGGCTCAAGGACAAGATCCTCCTCGTCCGTTTGCGAGGTAACAGGATCTGGATCGACAGAAGAGTCAAGAACAACTTCATACGCAATATCTACTGCCAATAGTGGCATGGCCATTCTAGAATGTAACTAACCTTCACAAGACGTCTTCGAGGAAGGTAGGGTCGAAGGATCGTTAAAATAGGAAGTACAGAAAGGAATGAACCTCTCTGTCGAAACGGGGCTACTAGACATGGCGTATATATGATGAACCGGTCCCATGAAGTCGAAGGTACCCATAAGGTATGAATACATTCTGACACTAATATTCTTAGTTTTCGGTTGAGAATTTTCAATCATGGGGATCGACGGTCCAACAGATGCATTGGGGCTAGAGTACGCAAAGGAAAATTGGTCGATCATCGCGATCTTCCCATCGTGAGGAAAAAAAAGAGTACGAAAGACGGACGATATGATTGTAGTCATAGTGTAAGTCCAATTGTGTCCTAGTAACAAGTTATAATCGAGGGGCGCATCAACCACCTCAACATCCACCTTTAACGTCTTCCCACCTAAATGGACCGGAAAGGCAGGAAGAATGTTGTGAGGGCGGAAGGAACGACCATCAAAAGCAGTCAACATGGTCAAAGACTGAGAAAGGTTTGGAGAGTCGAGGGATTTACAATAGACCGGGGACATCACACATGTTGCAACGCCTTCATCGAAAATAGTACACTTGATGGTATACTTTGAGTAACTCACGTGAATTTGGAATGCCACATGGTAAGGCAAGCGAGGCTTCACATATGTGATGTCAAACTTGATAAATTTCGAGCCACAAGGATCTAGAGCTCCTAACGTAGATAGAAAGGCATTCCTCTATGAAGGACACGTCTGGAGTACCTCCAGAGCTGACATCACACAAGGATTTTGACCTAGGTCCTCAACAATAGAGTAATTTTGGGCAGCTCTAGTTTTTCGATCTGTAAGGGAATCTCCAGAGGAGGGAGAGACTCTAGACCAAGTAAATTCTATGGAGAACTATAATCGCGAGACCGAGTGGCTACATTAACCTCATATTTAACCATATTGATGCATAAATGGTCATCGTCTTGCGTCGGTGGGTTTTGACTCCCACTCGCCACATTTCCGACATTCGAAGAGCTCGAGGCCATGTGTTGATTATGTGGAAAAGGATTATTCAGTATGGTGGGTGGTAGATATAAAATCCTCATAGCTTCTAAAATTTTGGGGCATAAATGGGTAAGGTGATCGTCTATACAAAGCTTACAGGGAAACTTCACCTTCCGCCTTTATTTCTTGCCCTCGCCAGCTTTATTATTACTCTTCTCATTATTACCATTGTCCTTGGGTTTATTATTATTCTTCCCACCCCTACGATTATTATTACGTCCTTTGTTTTTATTCCCTCTTGGTTGTTGGTTACCATTCAGGATGGTCGACAATTACACAGAGTGTACGTCTGATGACTGAGTGGGATTGGACACAGATGAAGCTTGCCCTCCTGCAGACTAGTTTAGAGACAAGTCTTTCAAATGGCTTGTCACTGATTCTGTGGATTTCACATGGATGGAGCCCACAATGCCATCGGCATGAGGCATGGGATTTTGTCTAGGGTCATAGTTGGACCTCAATGCGTTTGGAAGAATCTTGTATAACATCCCAGATTGAGTATATATAAGATCTAAATATTGGGCTTTAAAAATCACTTCTTCCTCATAAGTGACCACGGATGTAGAAAGATCCTTCGAAATATAAGGAAGGAGAGATTTAAGGAACCACTCTAGTAGGAATTTTGGGGGTATGTAGGCCTTGATAAACCTCTTCCATCTACGCCACTCTTGGATGTGATCCGAGATATGAGTGGCTCTGTCCTGAAAAAAGGTCGACAGAAGTTCTATTCCAGCATCGTAACGAACCGGCAATTGGAAGTGGTTGAGCAAGACTAAAACCAACTGATTAAAATTTATGTATGCTCCCCTAGGTAGCTCGATATACCATTTTGTGTCAACCCACGTGAGGGTGCGTTGAAACAATCTTAACCGAATAGAATCGTCATTAATGGAATTTGAAGAGCACCAAAGGTGAAAGGTAGTAACGTGATCACCAAGATCCTCACCAGTTCTACCCTCAAATTTTGGAATATCCAAAGGAAGCTTAATGGGGATGGAGGGCCATGGTGTATCATGACACATGGGGTCATTCATTAACTTAGACAAGTCTGGAAGATTGAGCGTGGCCTGAAAAGGGAGACGGGGTTGCGGCATCTGGCCCTAAGATCCCTAGAAATATTGTTGTTGGGGAATCACAGCCCATCCAAGGTTATGGTAAGCACCATGGCCTTGTCTGGGATTATAAGACCCTCCTCCAGACTAATTCATGAAGGGTTGGTTGGGCACCATTCCAATAGGATTGTTCTGATGAGGATTGTAAAAGCTTCCCCCAACCGAAGTGGCTCCAGGTTGGGGGTTGCCCAAGGTATGAAACTGACCTCCTCCAGGTGTGAATCCAGAGGATAAAGGTGGATTCGTCATGCCAAACATGTTGGTTGGAATCGGTACAGAGGAGGTGGGTGTAAAGGATGGAATGTGAGCAGAATTTTGTTTGCCAGGTTGGTTACTCCATCCATAAGCAACAGGGTTAGATCTGAGGTTAAGAGGAGGAACTCCTCCAACGATAGGATTCGTTTGCGGGACATGAGTACCGCCAAACGATAATGGAGTGTCTGGAGTAGGTGTGCCGCCAATTCCAATGCTAGTATTCATACCAGTCGTTGGGATGGAGGTTGAAAACTACGATGTGAAATTCGACATACCATAAGAAAAAGGACTAGAGGCCATAGGGATGGACTGAACATTATATCTCGGTGAGTGACAAAGAGACCCAAAAGGGTTCATGGCTATAGGTTGAGTATTCACTATAGGATGGGCATAGGTGATGATAGGCACCTCCGGCACTACAACCATTGTGGTTGAAGGTGTCGAAGGGGTATTGTTAACTATAGTAGGTATGGGAGTGTAAGAACTCTCGGTATCTTTTTGACTCGCTTCAGTACTCATCCTTGTACAATCACAAGTCTGATAAGTGGAGGTGTGTGTACCACACTTGATAACTTTACACCTTTTAGAAGTCAAAGACTCAAAATGCGGTAGTAATTGTAACAAGTGGCGAGACCTTTGAGGAAGATGGTCTGGCTCCATGATGACTCAAGACTCGATATATAAAAGACAAATCCTAAGGCCAACTAGTAATCAAAGAGCACACCAAAAATAATCAAACGACCAATATGCACACAAACAGGATAAAGTGGCTGAAAGGGGCCTCCCTCTCTAACGTAGGTATGCGTCGCCCAAGAGGGGCCTGAGACTCCTTTGCTCAAGATCAGAGGTATTAGAATCAATTATAAGGGCCCTCGTGAGCTTAACAACCAGTCAGTCAGATCCCCCCGGAGAGGTAATCCTCCATAAAGGTTGTGTGTTGTCCCCAGTATGGTCACCAATTATGTTACGAGGAAAATATATCTATGGTTAGGGGTAAACCACAACAGATGGAAATGATTGCATAAATCAACTCTAATATCATGTATGTTATATAAACAAATATAAAAGGCCTACCTCATCCAGACGTTCGATGAAGTCCATCATTGAGCACTTGACTCAAAATGATACACCTGCGACTTGTCCTCAACAACCAAGAAATGCAAGCATATGGTGATAATATATAATGTTAGTACATTCAGTAGCATAATCCATCAATATTCATAACAAATACGCCCATGGAATAAAAATTCAAATATTTGCAAGATATTAATTGGACGAGAAAAGAGTATTTCTATTAAAATGTAATCAACAGAAGTAAATGAATTACAAACTTCCATGTCAGCACGGTTCAGAACCGAGAAACTAAGTTCCTTCCAGTTGGGCCTCCACGATTTCAATCCTCCACCAAAGGCAAGCTCATATAAGAGAGACAATGAGGTTCTCAATCAAGTAGGGAAGAGCTCGGGGGCTGAACAATGTGTTCAGACTTAAAGGACAAAGGGATGCAGACTCAATATGAAGTGAATAATTTCTCCAGAGTAACTTTTCTCTCAAAGTTGAATTATTCTCCTCTTTTCCATTGCTCGGATTTAGCCCATTTGTAGCCTTCAAGTGGAATTGAATGGTCAATTTGGAACCTTTCCAATATATGGAAGGTCAAGGATCATGGATCTCGTGATCTGATATGGAAACCCGACACCATTTTTTAATTTTGGGCAAAAATCCCGATGTACGCAGGTTGTAGTGGTGCAACCTGTGTATACGCATGTTGTACAATAGGCAGGGGGCGTATATGTGGAAAAATAATGTTTTTAGCTTGGGATTTGCAAAAAGGGACTTTGAGTCTGCATAGGGAAATGGAAAAAGGCATTATGTGCAAGTTTTCATAGGATGAGGCAAATCTTGCTATAACAATTGATGAAACATTTGAATAACTTCATGGCATGACAACCAAAGAAGAGAGCCAAGAGTACAAAAAATACACTGAGACTTGGTTCCAAACAGTCATCAGGCCCGCCACTACATTATTTGACATTTCTTGGCACCATCCCCACCAAATCAGTGGGTCCCTCATATTCTGGTATCTCTCAAATTATATTTTTCAAACTTGAATATGGGTACAATTGTGATTATGTTACACAAATGGATCCATTGGAAATATTCCTACACTTGAAGGGAAATTTGTCTTTTTCAAGTAGAGTATGATAGTGTAAATAAATTAATAAAATAGTAAAGAGAAAAATCTAGCATAGTTGGAAATGAGTTTGCATGAAAATCAGTCAATTAGCAGGCAAAACTCACAATAAAGTTCAACAAGTTAATGTTGGTTCAAGTTTTATGGTTCTTCAAATCAATTTTGTTTTATTCTCATGTCAGATGATGTGGGATTCCTTAAGGCCCGCCTTCAAACAAATCTCATCCCATCAGCTCCAACACATCATCTGGAATTGAGATTATATATGTTTATAAGTACCTTGGGGTCTGCATGCCTTAATGGTAGGTTCTCTCGCTATCGGCAAGGGGATAGATCAATTTCCCTTGACTGATGTATTCTATAGAAGTTTGACTCCAACACATCCATTCACACCAACTAGAATGTACTTTTGTACTTTGATTCCCATTGACATTAATGATGGGTCATCTCAAATTGGTTAATGATTTATATTATTGATCGGTAATCCAATGATTTATTTCTATGTTCGAATCCAAATAAATTTATTCACATAGATTGAAATGTACAACTAGAGGATAAGGACAAAGACTATATGGTTTAATGGTATCCACAATATCTTGTAGCAATTCATTTTCTTGTTGTAAAGTTTCCTTTAGCAGCAACAACATGGTATAGTTCAACAAATTTGATCAACACTCGTCATCTCCGAAAACCTGTTTCATTCTCAGATGTTCAAGTGTCCTCTCAGCTCTATTACATCTCCTATTCAACCTCTAGTCAGCATACATCATGTTCCATAGGTTCCTACTTCAGCCTATAGTATAAATTTAAATTCCCAAATAAAGAAACTATATAGAGGCAGTTTTTGCATTTTTATGAGTTTGGATGACAACAACATTAGAAGTTCTCAGCATTCAAGTGATCCAAAAGCATGTTGTAATCTTAAACATAGATTTGATCAGGCCTAAGGGTTCCAAACATTCACATCATATCTCTCTTCAATAAGCAACCTTCAAAACATTGGGATATGGTAATCTTTTGCAAAGGTCTTCAATATCCAATCTTTCTACACATAGTTTAGAGCCAAGTCATAGTTGTAAGTATGAATGAATGAGAAAATTTGAGGTAACAATGTGTTTTTGGAATCTTTCTAATTTGCCAAGGATAAAGGAAATGTATTAATAAACACAACTATTGGTAGCTTGTTCTTTTTGATCCTATGTTTTATCATATGCCTATATTTATAACTATTTCCTACCCCATCATATACCATCCTATATCCTTATACAATTTCAGTTCAAGACTATTTATCATACTACACCCATGCATCATTTACCTTATTACCACAAACACATTTCTACCCATTATCCATTACTATTTCATCATTACCCATTAAAATCATGAATCAATCCTTAAATTCATGTGGTGCATTCAATCTATTTATCCATACAACTGATGTGATCACCATTTTTAATACTCATTTTGAATCATTCTAAAGGATTCAAAATGAGTAACATAACCCATCGTATTCAAAGCCATTGTATATTGTCTACCAACAAATAAATGTGAAGTGTGAAGATTGGGATTTCATATCTCTATTCACTACCTGTGTGAGAAAATATGGTGGATGACAAACATGGGCATGTTTCAAAACCTTATAGTTATATATTAACTCCTCCATGCTAAAAGGGTAACTTCTCTAGCTTCAATAGGCATACCTGGGATCGAGTATCTTATCCTTTTTGCAAATAATAATGGAAATGTTGGAGAAATAGACATGTTGTTGAAACATTTATATTGGGTCTTATGTATTAGGTTTGCAACAACCATATATTCTAGATCCCCATTTTGGATCTTATTTGCAATATTCCCCTGTTATTCTCTTCAACAGATAAATCTAATGAACTTGACATGACAGGAAATTGAAGATGAGATACATAAATGGAATACACCAACAGTACATTTGCAGCTATGGGATTGGTTTAAGGTTTTCTTTTTCCATTTGGGTTTCAATATTGTGTACTCAATTGAAACGATTGGTTTTTTATGATTATTTCTATGGATGCTCATGTCGTTGATGGCTCCTATGTAACACTTTATCATTTTGTGGAGCATATAAAGTGTCCACCTTGTCATGGCTTTGTGAATTCCTACATAAAATTGGAGGATATGTGATATCACCATTGATCTTATTTATTATCTTATTGTGAAAGGAATATAACTCTTTAAGTGCTTGGGCGCATTTCAACCATGAGAGAAATGTTCAGAGGCCAAACTAGTACATTATGCATGCTTTGAAAATGCAACAATGCAAATGGATGGAAGAGGACACAAGTCGAATGACAGAACAAGAACAAATATATGTTATTACAGTGCAAGTACATGATGTTTTCCTTCAAGCAAATGATTTGGTTGGCTCATTCCTTCAATTTGGTGATGCAATGGATGAATTCACTGATGTACCAAAAGTCTCAAACCATGGATCATTTGCACTAGATTCAAATAATTGCTAATGATAATTTATAAGTATTGAACGGTATCCAAATTATGAGCAAGCATCTAAGTGCAAGTGTGGAGGGTAGAATAGGTTTTCGACAACTGCAATTTTTGTCAAGCGCTTGCATGAGCTTGCTTCTACAGCTCAGAAAGGTTCACAAGTGGACACAATTGGAGCACGAGATGATGCATATTTTCTTAACTATGAAGTAACAATTCAAAACCAAAAAAAAACTTTGCTTGTACATTGCCAAGCAGTGGGGCCATTGAAGATCCAACTACATTTTTAATATGTGGCAAGAATTAAGGCAAAGGATACCTTTATGTGTATAGTTTTGTAGAATGGATCACATCTGATAAGAGAGAGGAGAATATTTTTGGTCACCCTAAATTCTTTGTTCAGAGGAGAGCATCTTAGGGTGGTAAAGAATTTTTTTTCTTTGTTGTAAATATCCAGGTCCTAGGTGCAACGACATACTCTCGTTCCTTGTACTACATGGTGGATTGTCTTATTGAAAATGTTCCTTTGCAAGAAAATTTTGTCAAAGGAGATGATTCTTATAGCAATTCTCGATTCAATATCATTCCCCATATTTCCAAGGGTTCTTAGATTATGAAACAAAGTGTAGGAAAAACTACATTGGGTCAAGCACTAGAAATACTACAGAGGTATCTGATATTAAATCCAGCAATGATTGCAAGAAAATTCTTTTATGCACAATGAATAAACATATTGATGCTTTGGATGCTTACAGTAAAAAGGTGTTGCAGATTTGTCTTGGAAGCTTGTTCTAATAATCTTGAATCGTGTTTGATAGTTTGTGCTCTCATATTTAGAAGAGGGGCTTCCATGCATGTAATATCAATAGTGGAAATGAGGTAGCATGTTGGACAAATTATATAGGGATTCCAATTGTTGTATGTTTGTAAGTGCATCTTTAGTGTTGGCACTTTGGATCCTGGCCTACCTAAGCTTACCTTTTCTTATGCAACCAATAATGATGTTACTCCTAAAAGAACAGAAAAAATCCACTCTAACTGTGTTTTATTCTTTAGTGGACTGTGAGCAATTTCTAATGAGGTATGCCCATATTTTCTTGTTTTAAATACCATCTTGTACATAAGGCTATATATTATTGGAGCCAAGTTTGGGGTGCTAGAGCATTTTTGGCAGCAAGAAACATGTTTTTTGCAAATATTAGCGGCTTTGTATGGGGAATTACCAAATATGTCTTTAATTGCATTATATTCCAGCTATCTACCTTATGTGAAGGATTTTGGTGAAAAGGCCCTTTAGTTTCAAGTCAGAAGGGAGTTGCACTGAAAATTATGGTTCCTGCCTTGAATCTCAGGGAGATGTAAACATATTCTTTCCAACATAATTTTTGACCTTGGAATCCATTGTAGAAGTTAGCAATGGCTTGATAGATGATATAAAAACTCTCAAACCAATAAAGAAATGGTGGTCAACAATTCTTGATACAGCTAATTCTATAAAAGATTTTGGTTGTCCATCCAAAACAAGGACAAAAGAAGAGTAATTTGTTATTTCTTGTTTCAGTTTCCCAATTGTTTTGATTCTCAACAGAGGGCATACCTAGAGGAAGGACAACTACATTTGTCTCTAAATTGTGGGTCTGCTCAGTACTTACTTCATTTGGCATGAGGACATACCAATGCTTAGGCGTGGAGGAGATGTTGGGCCACTATTTTGATACATTTTACAGTTGGCAGGTGGCTTCTTTGACTATCCTTACCTTGTCCATATACCTCGTTATTGCCCCATTACCATAGATTTTCATGTTTTTTAATTCAAATGCCTTTAGCAATATTTAAGAGTTAAAAGTTGTATATTTTATGATTTCCTAAGTCTTCAGTAGATTAGATTGGGTTTCTAGAACATATCTTACTAATGATGATTTTCTAAGTTTTGTTCATGTACCAACAGTTCACTTTTGGTACCTAAGTTTGGTTGTTAGCATATGTGCATATGCTCAAATGGAAAACGACAATCTGAGTTTTAAATATCTAGATGTCAGCATGATGTGTGTCCCTTTGTTCATGCCCAAGTCGCATATAGAAGTCTCCAGCCGTGGTCAAGGATTTTTAGACAAAAACATGTCAAATTGGCAGACATCAACCTTCAGATGTGATTTGCGGGAAGATGATGGTGAATCGTGGAAATGCGGAACATGGGTTTTGTGGAGAGGGGTCCCTTTTAGTTAAATCGCAAGTATATTTTTGAAATAGTGTAGTATCATGGAGATATGGTTGTTTCTCTAATATGGGTTTGCTCAGATTTCATGTTGCGACCCACTTTCCAAAATGACTTAATTTGTAAAATCAGATTTCATTTGATTCATCAGTGTTGGGTTTGGGGGATTGGATCTCATCCTCCCCATTGAGTTTTCTATATAAATAATACCTATAAGGGCAGAGGAAAGGGGACTATTGTTGTAACTTAATTTGCATTGGATTAATGCCAAAGAGACCTTCTTAATTGTTGTGTTCATTGTGATTGTGTGAGATTGTGTTCTAAGTAGCTCGTTGTCTTGCTGGGAGGTCCCACCAACTTGGATTATGTAGCTACATCTATTACCATAGCTAGGTAACTAATTTGTTGTGTGTGTTATTTTATTTCTATATATGCTTTGTTTTGGACTATAATTCTAATTATTAGACAACAAAGATTAATTGTTTCAGTTAAGGTTTACTGCTTCAACATCTTGCTTAGTTATTTACATTCTTTTACTCACATCAATTTAACTCAATAATTGTTTGATTCATTAGTTATTGAAGTAACAGGTTGCAGATCTCAAGCTTAGATCAAGTTGTGTGGTGTGAGAACTTGATTTCAATGTCATTTGTCTTTCCATTTTATCAACACAGTTTGATTGAATACAATCAATAGAATTTAGTTTTAATTGGTTTTCAATACTATGTTCTTTATATGTTAAGATAAATGACAAGAATATCTTTGAGTCATAGTTGCACATAGACAATTAATCTAAATGCAAAAGTGTAGTTTCACCACTAAATACTTGTCATACTTTACATAACAATTTGCATCTTTATTTTGTAGATGTCATCATTACCTTTCTAAGCTCACAATTCCAAGATTAGGTCAGTAACATTTTGAAGGAGTTCAACCCTTTTGTTGACTGATTTGGGTGGTAACTCGAATGGTGTGCATCCTCATAAAAGTTAAATGGTAGTCACTAAAACTCATTTAGTTTGATAAGTTAATCATCTCTCAAGTGCATGAACACTTAAACCTCAAGTGAAAGATTGCACTATAAGCCATTAATGAAACCTCAAGATAATGAACTAACTATTGTTCATAGATTTGATTTCTAGTATTAAGTGTTTTTATCCTCTCACATATTAAATTCTTATGTACTCATCGATTAAACAAGATCCCATAAGAAAACATACTCATGCATAGACCACACATCTTGACATAGTATGCAATGCCCTTGTTCATATTGATATAAATCGGTGAATGCAAGATTAAGGTGTCTGAGATTTACTTTTGATTTCCTTGGATTGCTTTGTGATTTGGATTGATATCTTTGGTGATAGGTCATTTGATTTCATTTATTGCAACCTGAAGTGTGTTTTTATCGCATTAGTTGCTAACATAGGCTAGAATAGGCTATATTCCTACATTTCTTGTGCTTGCACCTCGAA